>JARJEC010123917.1:0-35782 GCA_030264575.1 Tachinus sp. AB-2021
ATACAGTAGCGCAGTCAGAGAGCGTAAAATATCTAGGCGTAAAGTTGGACAAGCGACTTTTATCATTCATCATCTCATAAATAAATTTAATTATCTTGAGGCAAATTTTTTTGCCAAAAATCCCTTCATTTGCGCTATGCACATTCCACTTTCTTATAAAATAATAGGCCAAACATGGTAGGAACTTTGTATTTATCTTTCACTATCAAAAGTTTATTAACTTAAACAAAAAAAAATTATACAAACTTTGTAGATCTTGTAGTAGTAGTAGTAGTTTTCGTCGGATGTCGAATGTTTGCAAAAGTTAAACAACGTTAGCACTTGGATGGGTGATCCAATAGCCCCACCTACCGGTAACATTTGCAATTGGGAAACAATTAATGGCGCTCTAGATATCGGATGGAAATTTCTAGAGTAACAAATAACAAGTCTTAACTTAACACATATGTATACGAATTAGAGTATCCGTCCCCTGCCTTTTTTCTAGAAATACAACTTCTTACAACCTTGAGAAAAAATATTTATAACCAAAGCCTACTTAATTTTTTTTGGGAGTATTTACGCTTTTGAAATATGACTCTGTGAGGCGCAACTGCATTCAACTTTATAATTTCAAATAAGACCATAGGTCATGTGTAGTACCGTTGGACAGATAATTCAAAAAGAAACAACTTATGTTTGAAAAACTTTTTTATAACGTCAACCATTTGTTGTATTGTTGTATTTGTTTGTATAAGAAATTAAAAACCCTAGAAAGAAACATTTCAACTAAATCTTTTCATTTACTTTTGAAATAAGAAAGTAGGCCATACGTAGAGTCATGTGATAGAAAATTAAAAAATAAACAAGATTTACCTGATAAACTTTTTTGTAAAAGATACAGTCTAGGAATAAAACAATTTCCAAAAATGACATTTAATAGAATTTTAATTCAAATGATTTTGCGTTTTTTTTTTGTAAAACGTCCATCCAGTATGTTTATTTTTCGTAAAAAAAATTAGTTTTTTTTAAATTAAATTATCTATCCAACATTTGTTTTTAAATCGGTATGTCTGCTATTTTTGAATGGGAATTTTAAAAGAAATATTTTTTGTTTAAAAGAAATGGTAGTAGATAATATAGTTTAAAAGATACCACAAAATCATTTGAATTCAAAGTGTTTGAAATTACACTTTTAGCTTTTGTTTTATTTGTAAGTTGCACCCTGTGCAAACATTTTTAAGCAAAACTTGTTTATTTTTAAATTTTCTACCCAATGACACCAATGATGGCTTCATTTCTTATTTAATAAGTAAAATGAAAGAATTTTTGAAAGTGTTTTTTTCTATGGATTTTAATATTTTTACAGCAAACGGTTGACTTTATATAATAGTTTTTCCAATAAAAGTTGTTTTTTTAATTACCTATCCAACGGTACTATACATAACCTACGGTCCCATTTGAAATTACAAAGTCAAATGCAATTGCGCCCGTTAACGGTCATCTTTGAAATCCGTAAAATTTTCAAAAAATTCTTTAAGTAGATTTTGCTTGTAAATATTTTTTGTTCCACCAACCAAACTAAAGTTGTAAGAAGTAGCGTTTCTCTAAAAAAAAGCTTGGAACTGGTAGTTTGATACACCCGGTATATACTAGAAGAACACAGTTAAAGGATCTCGAGGTCAATGGTCAGTTAGGTATAGCCCAACAAATACAAATACTACTACAGAACACTAAATAATTTTTTAACTAACTTAACTCAATCTAACTAACTTTCATATAGTTTAATCCTAAGGGCAGTATTGCTTAATTTGTTTTGTATAGTTATTATCTTTGTTACCTTTATGAATCTTTAGTACAAATAATATTTTTGTATATTTCTTAACTCACATAACTTACTCTGTAGGCCGAAACTAGCAATGAATTCAAAAGAATAAATTATGATAAAAAACATTGTTGCTTTATTTTATTCATAATAACGGATTATCACAATAACAGTCAATACAATTAATTATATCTCTCTACAATTTATTCACAATTATCTTTTAGAAATATATTTTTTCAAGTCATGAATAACCAAATTTGCAGGACGTTGTCATTATCAACGGTCGTTTAGAGAGATATTACAACAACCATGGCGTGTATGTGTAAAATAAGCGATAAGAGCGACGATAAAAGCGTAGCGCAGATTGTATTGCAACAACTTATGGATAATTATTTAGTAATATTTGTCGTGGCTCTTATCGTTGCTCGACCGGCGAGAATGTTAAGGGCGTTTTGCAAGCATGTTTAGCTAAAATAAAGAAAAAGAGCTTTTAAAAATAAATTTAATAAATCGTAAAATACGTGTTTGTCTAGTTTAACAAATAAGCAAGCAATATCAAATGTTGGCAACTATAAATTGAGATATGCAAAGTAAACATGTTGTTACAAAGGAGGAATCTTTGTACCGAGAAAATACCAATCAGTCAAATTTTCTTCTTTGTCCCAACACGCAACCGCAAATTCAAATTCTAATTGGTGTTTATCAACACTGTTAAACTGGCCAATATAAACAGGTTTATGCAATTTCATGTATTAGTTTTCTGCGTTACGCTTTTATCGCCGCTCTTATCATTGCTCATAAACGCACATGTTACAATACTAATACAATACAATACACATTGCTATAGTGAATCAGCCGTATAGATTGGAATCACTATGGCGACTTAACGGCCGCTCTTTATATACTGCGGCTGTTAATCATAAACATGGAAACAAACAGTTTTCAAAGTAGTATTTTATATATCTTATCACGAAAAATATTTATTAAACCGGACTAGTTTTGACCAATTACATGGTCATCATCATACGGTGATAGAAACAAATATTTGTTTTTGGTCGAAACAAGTTCGATTTAATAAATATTTTTCGTGATAAGCTATATAAAAAGTTGTTTTATTTAGTAAAATGCAATATTACATATTAAAGGCTACCACCGCCATTCAACATAAACTTTATTTTATTTAATTTTTATATAATTTTTGATAGGGTACAAAAATAATATAAAATTATAATAAATGCTCAAAATATTTGCTCATATTTTCTCTCTATCAATTTATCTATTTTAATTTTATTTTTAAGTACCTCGAGATTTTGGGAAGATATTTCATAAACTTTATTCTTTGAAAATCACCACTCAAAGAAACCTAAAATAGATAAATCAGGCCATCTTGCCGGTCATAAAACGGGTTTTCGGTTTCCGATAGAGTTTAAAAAAATGTTATTTAAAAAATTAGTTACTCTACCAGCAAGAAGCACTATCATGTTGAAACTATATATTTTGCTTTACGTCTAATGGAAGATTTATTTTGCAAAAAGAGTAAACATCGTTCTTGGTTTAGTGTTCTATTGTAAAACTAAGGTTTCAGCTGTATTCAAGATTCAACAGTAAAGCCAGGATTCATCAGTCCAATAATGAGCATTTTTTTCTATTAAACATTCCATTTTTATAAAAATTGGATACGTCTGTCCATATTATATGACTAATATGTGGTCTTCTAGCAACCAATAACAATATCTTACTCTATGCTCTGAAACATTGAGATTGGACTTATCTTAAAATACATAGATCAAAGTTGACAGCAAATATCTCAGTAAGTATTGACCTTAGTCATATAAGTGCAATAAACTTTTTGAAAGACAATTGAAAAATGAACAAAGAGAATTAATAGAGGAAGTTCTATTAAAAAAATTAAGTTTATTTTACTTCCTATAAGACCGGTATTGTATATTATTTTTTTATATATAAATAGCTGATAATGAAATATGCAACTTTTATAAAAATATTTTGTTGATATTTTTGTTCAGTTATAGTATAATCAACTTAGGGTGAACGCATAACACGAAAGAAATCCAGAGTATGGTCAGAGACAAAAGTAGCGTTGGTTTTAATATAAGGCGTTTGGGATTTGTACATTTAAATTTGTATAGCACATCCAACATAGCGTGAACTATGTATAGCGTTTTTGTGCAATAATAGAAATAGTCGCATAACACGAGATAGGTTCAGAGTATGCTCAGAGAGAAACCCAGCATTGGTTTTGTCTCTGAGCATACTTTAGACCTCTCTCGTATTATGTGTACTTTTTTATCCTTGTGCAAAACACCTTTCGATAGGCCACGCTATATTGGCTATACTGTAATAATAAATATAGAAATTATAAATATTTATCTAAATTGTTTAATGTAAAAGATTTCCTTCTGTCAGATAAATATGTTAACAGAGGAACTTTGTACGTCTACTGTTTTAAGCAATACGTCTTTTTGTTTTTTACAATATTTCAAATTTTTCTCGCACTCCATCGATTCTGTGAGCTTTGTTTTGTTCCAAATTTGTAATTTTTTTACATACAAAAAAGAAATTGTATTTTTATATGTAAATGCCAAGGTTTTTTATATTAACTTTTTTCATTTCTTCACATTCATTCATAGAAGATGATTAATTTCTTATAAAATTGATGTATGTTTTACAATGCAAACTAATTTTAGTTTAAATATAAAAAATATTAATTTTGCAGTAATTTAAAGCTTCAAAATAGCTCTAATAGCATTTTATTTAAGTTTAAAATGAGTCTTAAACTAAAAAGCAAGATAATCTACATAAAAGTGGTGTTAAAATTTCACAATTGGTATAGATACAAAAGAAAATTGATTTGTTTTAATTCCTGAAAAAAATCAAAAACTTAAAATCCATCCTCATTCTACTGGGCATAGTCAAGTTAGAACTCGTTTAGTTAGCTAAACATATTTAAAAAAATCTTAAATGATATAGACTATCTCTTGTGTTTACTCGTATAAACAGAAGAGATTGATAACTACTTTCTTCTGGAAATTTTTTTTTATATAGCTAAACCTTTTGGTTTTACAAATAGGGGATTTTTAAGCAAGCCCAACAAATTGGTTTATAGGTTTATAGAGATTTTATATTGCACACAACGTTAAATTGTTTAGGAATATAAAAAATTTAACGAGCTAAATGAATATTAGATTTAAATTCAAAGAAAAAATCTACATTTTTAAAATAATCCAATTAAAAAAATTAAAAATAAATATCTGGTATTTTGTTTTATTTCATTTTTCAAATTTTATACTTAAATTAAATTACAATTAGAGATTATTTATTAATGAATAATGTTTTATCGATTCTATAACTATTATCATTTGACTATAATATGTAAATATAAATTATGAATGCAATGTGAGTGCAACGCTTAATACTATCTTTTTTCTTTGAGTCAGTTATAAGATGCACTAACATGAACAAATTAATTTGTGTTCATTAGTAAACTGCAACGTATTTGATGCAAGGTAGAAATCGTCGTTTAACATTGTTAATAAGTACCTACCAGCAGGCATGCATAAAAGATAATAGTATGTTTTGGATTTAAATTGTTGATGAAAATACTATCTCAGTTTTCTCGATTTGTTTAATAACTGGTATAGGAATTAAAACATTATTGAAAATTGAAAAAATAATAAATTATAATAAAAACGATAAAAGTAAACAAAATTAGTTTTACTAATAAGTTAACATATTACGTTTTATAAAATACAAATTAAACTAATTGTAAATTCATTCTGAAAATTATAAAATTAATTGTTTTGCGCTGTATAAATTCTGAAAAATGCATATATTTTATTTTATAAACTTCAATGGTAAAAATAAAAAATAAAAAAAATAATTGTAGTTTTTGTATAAGTGCTTTTTTGGCCAATGAGAATCTTAACCTTTAACTGCTATTGTGGGGTGTTTTGGTACTATACAAATTAAAATTCTAACATTATTAATTTTAAAATAAATTTGTAATAATCCCCTATTGTGTTAACTGTCACAAAACAGTAAAATAATATTTGAAAAAATAACCATTTTGCACGGTGCGCGTTTGGGGTGCCAAAACACCCCACAATAGTTATTACAATAGCTTTTGCAAAAAACTCCCTTGTAAAGATCATTTACTAAATATTATGCACTGTTTTAATTATCGAGTTTTGATATAAATATACAAATTTATAAACTTCTTTTTTAATATTTTTGATTTTTAGAAAAGAAATATTTTGATAGTTTTTTTGGAGTGTGAACTTTCAAATTCTTTAGTAAATTTAATACATTATCATCACTAAATATACTAATAATATTGATGATTCAGTAAAATGTTTCAATATGTATGACGTCAAAGTGATTAATTAATTGATAAATATAATAACTTGCAGAATTTACTACTTGACCAATTAACAATATTTGAATTATTAAAGTAGCATTCGTACTTCATACAATAACATTAATATGTAAACAGTTATTGCCTACGATAATAATTTATTACTAAAATTGAATCAAATTAATAAATTAATTAATCGAGTTTACTGATATCGGTATTCATTACAATAAAAATACAATACAATAAAAATATAATAAAATTTAATTAAAGCAGCACAATAAACTTGTTATTGCTTGATACTACATTGCACAATTTATATAGAAAGTCATTAACAATCCATTAACACATATTATTTTTATATGTCTGTATCTGCATCTGTATTGTCTAATTTATTTCATTGTCTTTAGTATGAATGTCTTTAAAACAGTAATTAATTAACTTTATTTAATTAAAATACTACGTGAAGTATCTAGCTGTAAGCTATGAGTACAATATTAATAAATTTTATTTATAAGTAATCATTTATAGATTAAATAAAATTGTTCATAATGTATTGTAATTCTATTTAAGCAATTCAATCACTTTGCATCTTTAGAAATTATCAAAAATTTGTTTATTAAAAATAAAAATAAATAGTTGAATTTACAAATAATAGGATTAGAAAATTGATAGAATTGACCATTACAATTTATTTAATCACACCGTGACTGTAGTTTCGACTGAACGTGAGTTTTATCAGACGTTACAGAACGAAGTACGTCTAAGATGTTTATAACTAAATTGTGGTAAATCATATAGTAGTTTTATTTTTAATCTTATAAAAAAAAGTTAATTGTCACAAAACTGTCAATTAACTTTTAAAAATTAATCTTTCTCAAATGATCATTTAACTAATCAATAATAATTCTGATGCAAAATTGTGGTTTAAATAATTTCCCATCTATTAACCGAATGCGGTATTTCGGCTCTTCAAGTGTGAATAATCTCAAGTGCCGTTAGATTGGAGAACTTGGGGCAACCACAAATTACCAAATCGAGAAATTATAATACTGTAAAAAATTACAGAATTTTTAAAATGATTGTGGCTGTCAGCTATTGCTCTATAATGTTGAAATTGCAATTACTGTTAGTTTAAACAATCCGAGATGAATCATAAATTGTTATTAATTTAATATATATATATATATATATATATATATATATATATAATATATTAAAAAAAACTGTTAAATAATCAAGATTTTTGTTATGTTGTTGTTTATCCAAAACAACCTATTTATGCTGTTATGGAATTATTTTCATACAACGAACTTATTGAAGTACTCCAATATTATTGTTAATTAACATTTTTTTGTTTATTCTGTCTTTCGAACATTACATACATTACTTAAAACTAGAATTACGATTTTTAGCTTGAAAAGTGTAAAATGAGGAAATGAATAAACATTTAAAACAGAGAAATTTTATTTTTATAAAACGTATTAAATATATTTATCTCTTAATATTCAATTATTTCTTCAAATTTTAGATTTATGTTATTAGCTGCAGAATAGTAAGCTTACTTCTCATAAGTACAATAAGTACCTAGTTGGGTAAATAAAATTTAGTATACTTATCAGAAATGTACTGTTAGCTTCAATTTTTATGGAGTTACTTACAAACTTAATTGTTGATGTCATATCATTACGCGAAAGATCTTCTTTTTGTTGCTGTTAAATTCTTCCTTACATATTAATTTATTTCTTCTAAACTAGTAAATTGTAGCATGAAAATCTTGATTAATAACTTGCCCATTTAATCGATTTTAGACAAAATTGAGAGAATGTTGTTCAAAAACATAACTGTATTTAAAAATAATGACAAATGTAAACAAATTTAATGGTTAAATAGATTGCAAAATATTTAAAAAAATAAAAAATGAATCAAAGTCAGTGCAGATAAAAAGATGCAAAAATACAAAATCATAATAAAAAGTAGACAAAAACAAGATCTGAAACTGAAGAATAGAAGTTTATAAATAGAAAATAGAAAAAAATTAAATAAAAACATTTATTTTGAGAGTTGCCTAGGAACTCAGATGAGACAATTTTAAAACATAATTAAAAAGTTAAATCAGTCCAAATTGCCGGCAGTGAACGTAATACAGAATGAAGTATGAATGTGTTATACAGATGTGTAATTGGCCGACTGAGGGAAATAATAAATAGAGTGTGAAAGAAAAAAGTTTCAAAGTTGAAGGAGGGTCTTGTATTTATAATACATAAAGCCCAAAAAAGAATCAGAAAAAAGTTGTACAAAAAACGATGTGTGAAAAACTTGTACAACAGGATAAGTGAGACGGTTTCGTTTGTTGAGTAAAATGCATGTTTACTGTATACATAGAAGTTATAACGTGGTATTACAGCATATTGTTAAAATATATAAAAAATTGATTATAATATGTTAGAGAAAAAAAGATTTAGAAACAAATGAATCATCTAAATAAGTGTGAAATTAAGATTGGTTAAATCGACAACCACCACCAGCAACTATCTGTTGCAAGGTTGTCCAACCTTTTTGATGATTCGGGGCAAGCAAACATTTGCATACTTTATACTTAGACGTAAAAATGTATTTATACATATTATAAAGAACATTACATATAAACATAAATAGTGCACAGAATTAGTACAATACGTATACTTGACCGGATCGATAATTGCCGCGGGCTGCGGATTGGTCAACCTTAATCTATAGCAAAGTTACTTCAAAGAGCAGAAAAACTTACTTATTTTAGTATAACCAAACTTTGTATTCTTTTTTAAGTTTGAGCTTAAAACTAAAACTCCAAAAACATTAATTAGTAGAAAAAAAAACCAATTAAGAAAAATCGGGACAGCGAAAATGCAAAATTTTACAAGAACAATTGAAAGAAATAAAGATAATAAGTATAGATATTATAATATTATGTATGTGCTAGCTAAATATAAGAAAAATAAGAACTAACATTAAACTACACAGCAAAGTAAATGTACTTAGTGCTGGTAACTTTGGACGTAAAAAAAGATTTCAAATTTATGCAATGATTAGATTTTATTGAATTGTTGTAGAGGATCTATACATCAGAGTATTTGATTAATTGTTAACGATACCAAATGCGCATTAATCAGGGTCGTCAGATAGCACGGTAGTAGAAACTGCAATTTGCCCCATGTACAAAAGTCGTAATTTGTTATTCTTGCCATTAAAAGAAAAGTCAAGAAATTTTTGTTCGCGGTTGAAGTTGTACTCATCACAAGATAGCAAATAACGTCAACGCTCTCAAATAAGTTTATATAATGCAATATTATTTTGTCGGTTATTAGGTACGAAGCATCTTTTTGGAAACAATAGATTTACGTAAATATGCAAATTCAAAAAGACATTTTCTTGAGTACACAAGAAAAGGTGCAATTAAGATAACGTTTAAGTACAATAATGGATTAAGGTAGCCAATCGACATTGCAGTAACAAGTAGAAAAACTTAGCAAAAGAAGCGGCAATGTGAGAAATGTAGTATTATGAATAAACAAGAAGCATGGATACGTGGATTACCAACTTTCTCAATTTTTAAGAGGGTTGGCAAAAATTTAAAACACAACTGCTTAAAACCGCTTAACTACTCGCCGTTAAATATGAAAACAATTTGTGGGTGAGCTTTAAATTCGCGCCAAACAATTGCGCCAACGCGTAGAATATTGTTGGTTGAACGCAAAGTTCAACCAACAATATTTTGCGCGTTATGGTGGCCACAAACGCTCAATTATAATTATTGTTTAATATCTGTTTTCCAGTGAATCACGGCAGCGGTGGTTGTGCTGTATTGGGGCATTATTTAAAATAAAATGGCTTCTGCAGATGATTCTTTGGCTATTGCTGTTTTATTAACAACTAAAATTACGCAAAACACAACGTATTGTTAAGTGCAAAAACTGGTTGATGGCAATGTTCTCATGCAAATTTACTAAATGGATTAAAATTTGCTCTCAAAGACTGGCATAATTATATGCGTATATTCAAAATAATTATTTACTCATGGGAGCTATACACACTCAATTATATTTGACAAATAAATTTGCACAACGTAATTATAATTGACCGACAGAAGAACTCAATTATATTAATACGCAATTTAATGCCATGTACGACGAGGATAAATGGAGCAGACTTGAAATACCCCACACACGCTCAATTATATTTGCGCAAACACCATTTGCACAAATATACAATGAACGACCATTTAATCTTTTTGGGAGGCTTGTACAAGCCAAAAATTTTGTGCAAACGACATGGCACACACGCTCAATTATAATTGCGCAAACAGTTGTGCAATTTTATCTTTCAAATATATTTGAACGTGTATTGCCACCATTATGATGCTCCTATACACAAACTATAAGATTGAATAGACAACAACGAGTCATTTAAGTAACGAAATTTATAAACATAAAGTTGTAAAATAGCAAGACAATTAATTTTCAAAAATAAAAAGGTTATTTGTGTTCGTCTTGTTTGGTTTGATTTTTGTTCACATACCTAATCGGAGCTACCATTTTGCACCCGGTATAATGTATAATATTGTATAATACAATTATTTTGATTTATTACACTTGTGCTAGCGCTATTTCTAAACTTTTAAACACTTGTCTATCTATATCTTTTCACTGTTTTCAAAATGGTGTTCATTCAAGTTTTTTCAGCTTTGGGAATGAAAATAACTCAAATACCGATGATATTCGAGCAAAAAATCACTACGATTTAAGTTCCCAGTCATAGTGCAATTGCTGTAAGTTGTATAGCCACTAGCATTTACTAATTCTAATACGGGTATTTTCTTTAAATTTTTGACGTGTTAGCAAGAACTCAAAAACTAAAAATCTACTAGCACACAAAGACGTGTGTAACGTTTTTAACAACCAACAACACAGCTATCATTCAATGTGATTATTAATGAGAAAATACTTTAGGAATAAGTGTATCAATTTAACCAGAAAAATGTGACTATTGTAGGAAACAGAACAAGAAGAAAAATTGAACTTCGTATGGCAATGTAAAACACATGTAAAATGAAAATAAATTTGGTAACAATTTTAAACTAAAATTATAGAATTTTAAGTCAGATAAGAGAAAAAGGTGAATTGAATTGACAAAAGCAGATTAGATGTTAGATAATACCTAAAAAAATCAAATTAAATATTGAAGGCTTTGCGTAGTATTACCTTTAAACCAATAAAGAAAAATATTTTTTTTAATTATTAAGTAATCTATTAAACTATACAAAGATTTTCGATCATTCCTGTGTGTATTATGTTAGTATAATCCTGTATATAGTGTTTTTATCATGCCATAGGGATTTACGTAGTAAAAATTTAATTGGCTGTTAATGGGTTTTCTAGAAAAAAAAATTTCATAATTTTTAGTAGACTGTAAGTTTACATTGGCTTTGACAATTCTGAATAGTTTTTGCGCATATATTTTTAAATGCAAATGCCGATAACAAAGTACGAACATAATGAACTGCGGACTAAAGATCTTCAGTTTAATAAAAAATAGAAAATATTAAATAATATTATTGATGTTTGACAATAAGAATGCTTTAGTTTTGAATAATATTGTTAGCCAGACGCGACCGGAGTCTGAGCGTAGTCCGCAGTTCACTATATTCGAACATTGTTAACGCTCCTGTCTCGAATGTGTTCATAAAATATGAACAATACTATTCAAAATTGTTGAAATATATGCGCAAAAACTATTCAGAATTGTCAAAGCCAATGTAAACTTACAGTGTACCAAAAATTATACGAAACTTTGCTCTAGAAAAACCATTAACAGCCAATAAAATTTTTATTATGTAAATCCCTATAGTGTATAATAAAAAACGCATTGTATACGTTGGAATATAAATAGCATTTTTAATAATTAATTGATAGATATATGTATAAAAAGTTGAATTATGATTAATTATTTAATTAATTGCATGCATTCCTTTTCGAAAAATAACGGAAAAGCTTAATGTTTAGAAAAAGCATTAATTGCTTATTAATGCCAGGCACAAAAATGATTATTTTAACCAATATTGTATACTGTCGGAAACCTGCACATAGAGTGCTGAGTGATGAATATGAAGCACAAAAAATTATATATTATATTGTTCAGATGAGGAATTTATGATGGATAGTCATTAGGTGTGTGAATTTCGGAATTTCAATTATAATCTTGTTAACGACATTTTATAGCAGTAATTATTTCATGAAGTAGTGACACTTAATGCTGTAACAATTATAAATGAAATTAGTACTTAACCATTGCTATCTGCAATTGTACTTATTAACTAATAACGTGTGATTTATGAATTCGATATTTTCACACAAAAATTATGCGTTGGCAGTGAAGATAATTATACAGATAATTTTTCTAAGGAGTGTGAGTAGTAGCTGCTACGAAGCAGATAAAGAATGAGAAATTATAAAGTATTATCTTTCTAGATACTGATTATAATGTACGTGCGTTAAATCAGATACGATGTAAAAAACAGGCATTGACAATGTAATGCATTATTCTCCAAATGATACGTTTGTTTGATCAATAATAAATGTCAAAATTTATAAATTATTAAACATGTCTATTAGATAAATTTTAAAATTAGATATAATTACGTCCCATATTTATACTGTATTCCAATTTCATTAGCACTAAATATATTTTTATTTAGTATTTGTAAAATTACAATTTATACAAATCAACTGTTTTAATTTTTAAAAATTTTAGACGTTTCTATATATAATTAAACTATTGTTTTATATACTCTAATTTATTGATTATTGTTAATTTTTATAACATGTAATAAGATTTAGAATTGTTAGAGATAACTCAAATTTGATTTATCTGAACAATACACGCAAGACAATAACTGGAAAATACCATGAAACTTATAATATTTTCTAAAGTTCTCAAGTGAACGTATTAGTATATTAATAATACATGGAGTAATTTATTAATTAGTATTATTCGACATGTAACAATGCTGTGATAAAATAAATTTTAAAGTTTTGATGTATTTTAAATCCATCATAAGTAACTCCTAATAAGACAATTGAACAATGACTACTTGTTGAAATAGTTATTGAATAACTAACTACCACACATTTACTTTTTTTGTAGAAAGTTTATTTCTCAACTTCACAACTATTTAACATTACATTATGGTTAATATATGATAAATAAAAAAAGGTTGACAAATAGACTTTTTAAATCGACACACGTTAATATCTGGCAGGAAGTGCACCACAGAGACATAAATCGCAATAAGTGCCAAATCCATAATAAATCAAATTGAAGATTTATTATCCAGACTACGTTAATATTATTGGTCATTAAGTTAAAGTACTACAATACTTAACCGTTTCAACATTGTACATCCAATAAATCACAACTAAAGATTTAAATCAGCCACTAATTTAGTTCAGCTAATTAATAAGCATATTCAATTTTTTATCGCACTGGCATCATCAACAGCATTTCATTCGAAGGTGATAATAAATCAGCAACAAATATTCATTATCTTTCTCTCAATGAGAATGATATAGAAAGTATGTTTTTATTCCTACCAGATAATTGTATCCTCTTCTTAATTTCAATAATCTGCTTGTTCACTGCCGGCAACTTAACAGATTGTCCAGATGCCATGTCTATACGTCTATATGTGTATGGCAGGGTTAATTAATTACTTATCTTGATACTAATTAGCGGCTTTACTATACAAATGTCTAACAACTGGCTTATCTTCTAACGTATACAAGTGCGCCAACATATATTTCCGTTGTTTGGTTTGTAGGGTATATCGATCAAACAATACTTTATTATAATCGTCTCGATGCTAAAGATATTTAGAAAATGCGGATATGTATTAGTTTATACTGGAATATATAATAGTTGAAAAACATTATTTGTGCTTGTTAAATGTTTATATTTCTATATTTTTATAATTAAATATATACATTTTTATATAGAGAAATATAATTTAGATTCATTCATATAAGCATTTTACATAAAAAAATAGCAATAAATGACGCTAAGATAATAACTTGTTATTGCTACTAATAGTATTTATTGATATATTTCTTAGTGCATATATTTAAGAAGAAACTAACATCGTTTAATGATTGTGAAACATGTTTTTACTTTTATTTTTGCTTTGTTTAAGGTAGTCGCGGTTTTTCTCGGGTAGGGAGGGAGTTAAAAAGTCTTAAATTATTTTCTTCTTGTTACATGTTTTATAACGATGTTGTTCGTTTTGAACTTTATTTATTTTACAGTACTATTACCTTAACTAGTTTAGTAGTGACTTTATATCTATAAGTATTATTATATAAGTGTGCGAGTAGTGTTTTTCACTTCAAAGTTTCTATGGTACTTTTTTTATTAGATTTAGAGGTATCTATAGTTTTAAGTAGTAAAATTTTTGCTACCTATTACCAGATTGGCGTTATTTCTGGTCGATTAATACATGTTTTTTTTTCTAAAAATCTGTTGCAATAATTACTTGGAAGTATTTAATTCTTGAAAACAATTCTATTTTGTAGTCGCATGTAGGTACACCTTTGCTTTTCGATTTTGAGGCAGTCAAGTTTGTGGTAGATTACATAAAGTTGTGAGTTTTTTATGTGCAAAGATTTTATATATATATATATATATATATATATATATATATATATATAATATTGGATTTATTTTTACTATTGTTTATGTCCATTGCTGCAATTGCTCTCAGTTATAAGGTCTACAAGGATTAGTTTGCGGCTCAATATTGTCAAACATATTTTGCAAAAAAGTTTCCTTAACAATTGCACCAAATGGCATAAGAATGAAGAAAGACGAATAAGCAATTTTTACAAAAGTCGAACCTAAATATATGATTGTAGTACCCAATGACGCATACAAACTGAAACTAGAGGTCGCAATGCGTACTAAAACTTTTCCCCCAAAAATATATTTCGGCCATCTGTTTGTGTAAACAAGAATAATTTTAAATTCAATAAGATAAGTAGAATGTTGGCATGTATTGGTGGAGGATAGTGTAAAAGTAAAGGTAGGATCCGGTCGGTCTGTTCGACACACTTCGCTTGCCCCGAATTTATATAATTTTTATTTATATTTTTGTATTTTGGGGATTTTGAGACTGACTGACACTGATCACGTAGGTTTTGTTTTCCGCATTTGACCATCTCAAAAGCACTATCTATTGGTTTTATATTTTTTTCCCAAAAGGATAAAAGTAATAAATTTGTATCTTTTTTGTATTTTGGAATGTTTTAATGAAACAAAAACAAAAATATACAGGTTTTTGAGATATACAAATTAATTTATAAGAAATGTTGTTATAAATTTTATAGTTTTTTTGTAAATTGATAAAATTCATCTGTTTGACATTCTAATGCGTTTTAATAAGTTATATATCTAATATTGATCTAAAACTAATTCAATTCAATTTTTAGAGTTAAATTACTAGGGAATTGAGCAACTATTTTTTTTACGTACTTCTAACATATTCGGCAAATTTTAGAACAATATCTTAAAAACTTTTAGGAGTTATGCGTTCTACACACAGTCACACACAAAACATACAAAAAGTCTGGAAAAAATTTATTATGGCTCTGAGCAAATTGATGTCAAAGATAAAAAGACTAACTGCAAGCAAATGCTGTGCTAATTGGGTTAGTGGCACATTCAGTTATGCTGTACACAGCTGGGGCTGCAAATATGCGCTACAAGAAGCAAAAAAATATTATGACAAGCCTGCAGAGAAAGATAACCTATACTTTTGGAAATAAATTTGATAATAACCGGCAAACCTATTGCCATCCTTATTAAAAATATAGACAACAAAAGAACGGCAAACAAAATAGGAGTCAATTACAAAAACAATCTACTATGAAATGACAAAGGCAATAAGACCTAGAATCAAGCAAAACCAAGAGAAGTTTATAAGAACACATCTTCACATATAGAGAACAGAGATATTGAATATTATTTAACCCAATTCTTAAGTGTAGATGTTTTATCAGTGTAAACAAGATTATGATAGTGTCATCAGGAATAACATATACGGATACAATGGAAGAATTGTCATTTTTTCTGCAAGTTTAAGATAGTCTCCAATAAGATATTGATCTAACAATTTTTTTTAATTTGGTTGATTTTCTTTACATAATAACACATGATCAAGACCTAACGCCTTTCTTGTGCGCTAATTTTTATTTCAAATAAACTCAAGTCATTATTTCTTTATATTCATTAGCAAAACAGGTCTGTTTTAAATAGGTTAATGTTCTAATGTTTCCATTAATAAGTTTGTCGTTATTGTTTTTGATAAAAAGTAGAATTTCTTCAATAAATAAATTTGCAAGCTAGTCATTACAGGCATTGGAGGCATCGACAAATTTTAGTGTTTGCTGCCGACATATACATTCCGTCGAAGTTTGGAGATTTGTTAATATATATATATATATATATATATATATATATATATATATATATATATTGTCTTCCTTGTAATCAACATTAATGTGTGAACAAAGTTGAAATTGCTAATTTAATTCTATAATCTACTATTCTGGTTCATTTTTTTTTCTATTATAATCAAATTATTTATATTAATAATTAAATAAGATTAAATCAATAATGCGTTCAGTTAAAATGATAAGCAATGGTTTTGTATGAAATAATTTCATAACAATCACAATAAATTGGTGTAATAAAAAGAACCATTAATACCGATACATCATGACCAAAATAGGACAACGAATTAATTAAATGTTTAATACAAATAATGAATCATATTTTTGCAATATTAAAACACTTGACATAACATATTTATCTGTCTATAATATACATAATATTTAGACACGAATGTCCATTATTGCGATCCAAATGAATGGGCTCCCTTCTTTGCTTTCCGAGAACTGTATCGTGAACAATTAACAATTTTTTACCATTAAACATGTGTTTGTTAATTGCATTAACACAAAGAACTATGTGCGGTCTATTATACCAACCTAGCAGAATGCACCTAGTGGAAAATTATAAAATTATATGACTATTAATGTCAAAATTAAAAGTTATTACTTGGTTTAGTTGACAATTATCTTGATAATTGTTTATTTAATTTAATTAAATAAAAAAATTGATTTAATTAATTTAATTAAAAGTGTGTGGATCGTTAAAATTACAATCAGCTTTGGGCAAGCTTTTTAGAGTAAAATATTATGCCAATGTCAATATAGATTTTATTTACCATATTTGAATTGTGGTAATGTTAAAACTTTTATAAAAAAAAATGAATTTACCTTGTTACTATTTCAAAATAATCTTTTATAGGGTAATTTGCCGAATTAGCTGGAAATAATTATCAAAGGTTACACGAGTGCATTGATGATTATTGAATTAAATTTGTTTGTTTTTAAGAGATGGTTTCCTAATAAAATATCTAAATTTGCTCTTTTAGTTTAGTAATTTTGCATTTTGTTAAAGTTTAATTCTTTGTTGAACACGTACATTATTAAAAATAGTTTAAAATAAATTAAAAACAGTTTAAAAAATTACGAAAAACAAATAAAAAGCAATGTTTTAACTTGATTGATTAAATTTAAAATTAAATAATTTTTTAAGTTTCAACTTGAAGAGCACATTATTTTGTATATTATTCATCTATTTGTTGTTATATTAGATTTATGACCTATATTATGTCATAATGATCAACCCCCTGGCGCTGAATCGGCTGCGCTGAAATGTCCTAAACTACCTTCACTGCCCACCAGCTGAAATTGCTAAACTAGCTCAGAAGATCTCATATAGTGGCCCTTGCAAAGCTACAAAACCTCTCTGTAACATGATGAAAGCAATTCGACTAGCTCCTGGCGACTTAAATGGTTCAAACTAATTGAATAACCATTCAAAGCCACTTTGGTTAATTATAGTATATGCCTTATGCCAAGTCCCTTTATGTGTCTTTTTGTTCCTACTAAACAAAAGTCTTCTGGATTCGATGTACCAACAACACAGAACACGGAAAGTTTATTTGCAGTAGTTCATGCAAAGTATCTTTAACCAATTTCGTGTAATTTCCACTTTCTGGCATTAAATGATTTGATTAATGTTTTAAAACGCGAGAACATGCGGATGCGTTCAACACCCTGGAAGTATTTACTATAAGAATCTCTTTTGGCGGTTGTGATGGTATTATTGTGTCTTGTGAGGTTGATTATGTATTACATACAGTACGAACCTCACGACAACAGTTACCATTTACTTAGCTGTATTAAACTTGTGTTAGCTTTTAATGCGTCTTGTACCACCAACTAATTTGTTGGAGGTGTATTACACAGTTTTTAGTCAGCTTTCTTCAAAATCAATTTAAATGGAGTTGAATCTGATCTTAGTCGTTTTTTTTGGGGTTCTGTTTTTTAGCTAGTGTGAGGTCGATAACTTTGTTGCGCGTTGCATCACTATATCTAGATTAGTTAGTTAGTTTGAGTGTTTGGCAAATTAACTATTTGGACGTATTTAGGTTAGTTTTAATTAAATATTCTAGAAGTTTCTTACCTATTAGATTATTCTACTTGGTCCCGTTTAAGAATCAGCGGTGCGTCACCCCCTCATGGTTACCAGATTTGATAATTATCTTTGTACTGATTTCCTTCCCTACTATGGCTACTTTTTGCTACAATACATACACGAGCGTTACATGATGATTGGGCTGCAAGCAGCCATGTACCCGATATTGATGATTCTTAGACAAAGACAATATGTGGGTAGGCTTCAAAGTTAATGCCACAGTGACCCACTCTCCCACCCAATTATTATTAATGATACATTAAGAGATTATGATTGTTAGAATTGTACAAACACTACAAGTGGTTGATTGTCCAACAACAAGAAAAAAAGATGTAACTAATTCCAAAAGTCTTGAATAGGTTCAATGTTCTATAAACTTTACGTTCACATTAATTATGTAAAACCAACCTGCCCACCTGACTATTGTGTAATAATTAGCTTGAATATTTATTTCACCGTCTTTGATAATAGAATTCTAATTATATAACAAGTGGAATATCTAAATTTTTAGTTTAATATAGTACAAAATTTAGGTTTAAACCATTTAATTTTGTAAAATACTTGGAAGCCCAACTCTTATATTATTTTGATTTTGAATATTTATTTCACCTGTTACGTTCAAATAATTCTAATAAAAAAAAAGAAAAAGAAGTATTTGCAATAACGTTCGGTGTTCGGTGGCTGGGTCGGTTCAATTTTGAGAAATGGATAATAAAAATGTTTCACATATGTTACACATTTTTTGGCAGTCACTGTATATATTATACAGGATAGTTTAAAATACTTAACATTTTTATATCAAATACTGCTCTCTGTTTGAATACCACTCTAATAATGAACCGCGTGTGTGGTCACCGCACAAATTTTTACTATGCTTTTTTTCAATCAAATTAAATTAATATTGTAGGCAAATTTTTGTAGCGTCAGCCGGAATAGCTGTATTGTAATTCCTTGCATGCAATTAAAGATCCGCCTGCACACTTGTTTTATTATGTACTATATTATACATACTAATAAAATTCTTAATTCAATGACTACACACCTAATCGTAAACCATGCCATAAAATCAATGGTTATTTTTAGTACAACATTTCAAAGAAATAATATATAAAAATAACTAATAATAGTAATACTTAATACACATTCAAGTAATTTTATTTAGTTTTTGAATAAATGATTTTAATTTATGTGTTATCAAAAGGTATACATACTAGGGTGTGGTATGGAGCTGTATTCTTTAAGCCATATGTTAAATTCATTTATTACATTTTCTGAAGAATGGGCAATAAAACAACCATTATGAGGTTACTAATGTATGAGATTAGGCAAGTCTGTATTTTTAATACTAATCTGAAATTAATGGAGATGGCAAACAATAAAAATATACTATTATTATTATTATTATTTATAACAAAAAATCTCCGAAAGAATGAAAAAGTAATCTCGATACATGTAGAGTATTGTCTTATTAAACATTTTTGCTGAAGACATCTATTATCTCGGCTACAACAAACCGGGCATGCTTCTGTCTAAAAAATCTAATATGGAAAACCTGTTAGTTATAACCATTTGCATTTTCTAGCCTACAAACTACGTACTTGGAATATAGAGTGTAATACTTATTTAGTCTTTTCATAGGGGTCGATTATAAAATGCTAGTAGTACTTGGTTATATAAAATTTAATTATTGCAATAATTATTAATAACGAAAAGCTTCTGTGCGTGAGATTCAGTTATGATATCATTTTATTAAATGTGTAATATTTGAATAATATTATAATTATATTTTATTCGTTTATTTTAATATGAACGGAATAATATGCAAATTTACAATTAAACTTATTACCCTTCCGAATGTACCATCGTTTATAATATTTTTATCATAAAATTTATTATTTATTTAATTATTATTAATAATATAATTTTGCTTTATGTAAAATATTAAAATATCAAAATCCTGTCTAATTTATAGGCATGTATTTAAAATGTTAGTAATTTATTGGAATATTCAGACAACATCCGATGGATTAATTTCGACATTTCTACCGAAATCTATTCAGGCCTTGACTTTTGCATAGCCATAAATAGAAAATTAAATACATGTTAAAAATTACATACCGAGTTTATATCATTTCTAATTTTTGAAAGATCTTCAATTCCTGTTATTTAAATTTTGTTTGAGCCAGTTTATCTCAGTCAATAAAACAGCACCAATATCGTTAAAAATTGCAATAAAACTATTTCTAATGACAATAGCAGGAAGATTTTATTCATTTTCAACGCAAACAATATAGGAGAAAATGATATTTTTATGTAAGTATGAACAAAATAAGAACTGAAGCAATTATAAGAATAGGTAAATTAAATAAATTCTTATATTATGGGATTTAGTCATATCGCAAATATGCATAGTGTTTCATAATCGTTTGTACCTCGCGTGTTTCAACCTTAATCTCCCGCTTAGTGACATTATGGCCGACTGGGGGATCCCACGGTTTCTCGATGTTAGGGAATCTGAGTGAGTAGATAGTAAGATATAGTCGCTTTTCTGAAGATAATCCATTTATATTTTGTTGGAGT
This sequence comes from Tachinus sp. AB-2021, assembly GCA_030264575.1. Taxonomy (NCBI): domain Eukaryota; kingdom Metazoa; phylum Arthropoda; class Insecta; order Coleoptera; family Staphylinidae; genus Tachinus; species Tachinus sp. AB-2021. The sequence continues at coordinate 21,387 of JARJEC010123917.1, forward strand.
ATAAAATCTTTAAAAACAGTCAATATAATACCATATTGTTTAAGAATAATTGTAAAAATGGAAAAAAACTTGTTTGGTTAAAAAATGTATTTTATAAAATAAATCGTAACTAAAAAACTTTTTACAAAATAAGATTTTTAAGAAATACATGTCAATAAAAAAATGTGTGTAATTCCAGTTTGAAACATACTAAATAAAACTAGTTAATTTTATAACACTACATTTAATATTTTTAATTTAATTTATTTTTATTTATTCTCCGTTTATTTTTTATATTTTATTGTTTTTGATTTATGCTTTAAATTTGCGACAATTGTCAATATTTTTCAAATTTTTTGCAATAACATTTCTGTAAATTAACATAATTATTCTCAACATTTCTATAACTGCAATAGTACTGTATGAGACTTATTACATAATATCAATTAATCGTTTATATATTTGGGTAAAACTTTTATAGAAAGATGTGAGTTCAACAAACAAGCGGTTTAAGATGTAACTATTTGAGGTCTGAAAACACAGACTGTGAATGTATGAAAGTTAATAATAGTATAACATATACTAATGTCTATTTTGTACCTTTCGGTTTTCAAAATACAGTTCAAATTAAGATACGAATTCTGTTACAAAAAACTTAATCTAATTCTTTATATTAATGTACTACAGTTTTTTCAGTTTTTGTTTTCTTATCAGCACTGTCTTCATTCATTCTAATCCGCGTCCACCCCTTTCCAGAATTTCTTTTCTTTTCATTTTCTTTTCTTTCATTTTGCTACATTCAGTTAACATATGTTCAATGGTTTGTCAGGCTTCTCTACACATTCTGCATACTTTCGTTTTTATCAATCCAAAATTGTGTCACTCTCTCTTCATTTCCACATCAGAACTTTGGAATAATAGTTTGTCTTTTTTATTCAATTTAGCACTCTCTAAATACAATAGCATCATGGTTTTCTTTATAATTGCGTAACTGCCATTGCTCATTCACCCAAGTATTTCTTTCATTGAACATCCCTGTAATTTTGCCCTACCTACATCTTCCACTTGTTCTTATTTTCTCAGCTTCTACACTTGCATATCCAGTCCTATTATAGTAGTTTTTCTGTTCGTTCTCAGATTTTTGTAATTTACCTTCATTTTCTCTTTCAAACATTCCTATAAGATTTTACATTAATTTGTCAGTTTTTCTTTTTCTTCATACTTTATAGCTCGTTTTCCAGCTTCGACTCTGATTTTATCATTTATTTTATTTTGCAATACAATGTACGTTGGTGTTTCCTTATTTAGACCCAACGCCTGTAAATTCTATTGGTTGTTCTAGACAGTTAGTCTAGTTTCCTTAATTGTTTTCAAGAAAGGCACACAACCACTCACTTTGACTTCATTATCATAATCTTTGTTTTTTTTTCATTCACTTCTAATCCTTTCTTTTGAAAGTATCTATTTAAAGTTCCAATCATCCCTTTCATTTCTATTACTATATCGTCAACATACACCAAAGACCACACTTTCCCTCTACCAACTACTACCAACTGGAAAGGAGTTAGACTCCCTAATGCGGAACATATTTTTGATGTATTGGTCAATGAGTAGCTGTCCATAAGTAGGCGACCATTGGCTTGTATATACGCAGTGCAGTGTTATTAGAATTACGATAATAATTATTCTAACTGCGCGATAAAAATAACTAATGTAAAATATATGATTGTTAATCATTATCATACGCATGTTTATAATTGATATTTTTATATGTTCGTATAAGAAAACCGATTAAGTTTAAATATTTTAAAAAAATTTAAATATGTTACATATTATAATTATTATGATTAACAAAATTAAATTAAATGTGATGAAATATCCGGTTAAAAAACATTTTGTGATTTACATCAAACAAATACTAATTATATAAAATTACGTTTTAGCGACCAATTTTGATTTGATTTCAAATATTTGTCCTTTGAAATAAATTGTTAACAGCAATGAACATTAATTAAAATAAGCCAGGTTTTATGTTTGTCTATAATAAACCAGAGGTAAGTTGCAACAGTTAGTGAATGCTTACCGGCAATCCATGTATGTAGCAGTAAATAATATCAAATATTGCCATTATATTAATATAAGATTAAATTTATTGGCAAGAAATTAATCAACGTCATTGTTAATTTAATTAATATATTTTAAAAATTAAAAAAATATTTTATAAAATACATCTAATACAAAGTTGGATTTAATTAATCAATTCTGTGTTGTTACACGCGCTATTATTAGATGGCTACTTTTTGAGCATCTTACACGTTCTCATAAAGTCTCACGATATCTGACGTCTGTTGCTTTTAATGCATTAAAACATCATCTAATTTAATAAATTGTTGTTATGGCAATCATCTGCTTCTTATATTAAATATCTTAGAAGGGTAGATAGATATCCTCCATATTGTACCCATGTGTAGTTCATACAACTTCAATGAATTCTCACTTTAATAAAAAAAATAAACATTATTTTCTCACAGAATAGATAGATGTTTTATTCTCATTTATTATAACGAAATCTTTTTATCTTCGTATATTGCTCTTTCTCACATATTAGTTACATATATTATATAATTAATTTGGTTTCAACAGTTTTAATAATATAATCCTATATATTATTATTAATTAATTATAGACTAATTTGGAAGATATAAGGTGTTAAATAAAGTAATCTGGAGAAAGTGCACGAGATGAAAATGTGTGCCGGAGGGTAAAATTGTTCGACCAGAAAACGTAAGTTGTTAAGTATATTGAAGCTGATATAGATAAGCATGTGGTGCCCATAGACCTGCTCTGCTCAATTCGTATAAAACTCAGCGGGTTCAAAACATGTACAACTCATGAGGAAATTGTTTGGTATGAAGCGTCAGGTGTGTTTCTATCAAAGGTTAGTCAGGCGGATAAATTTTTTTAATAAATAAATCATAGGAATTAATTATCATAATCCTCTTACTTAATATACGCTAACGTGTTAATATTTTTGCAATACATCATAGTAATATAATGAAGCATTAATAAATGTTTGTTTTCAAAGACATAATTGTCAAATTATGACAATTTTGCAGAATAATTTATTTTAAACTACATACCATTAATTTATTTTTTACAATAATCTATTATGCGATTGTTAACAAGCTCTTGGCAGGAAAATTGCGTGACTTCATTACTAAACATTTGATAATTTGTGGATTAGAAATTGAAAGACTATTAAATAAATATGTTTTATTAAAAAAGTATTAAACATGTATGTATATATCGACATTAAAAACTGTGCTTTGACTCCACATCCGGGCAATTCGACCTGCCACTTCTTCCCGAGGTCGACTCAGCTTTATTAAAATGAATATTCCAAAAGAGCTAACAATAACGGACGAGAGTGCAGTTACTGACACACTATGTCTTTGTTATTCTCAAAATGAAAAGAATATAAAAAAATATGTTTTTGAAATAAGTTTTATTTTGCAACATAAACTCCGTTAATTGAATTGAATATACTTCATCCAACAATGTTTCAAAACTAATAAGCCATCACAAAAGTGCAATTCTTGAAGTTTTTCAAAATAGTTGTCAACAGCTATTTTTACTTCTTATTTGGTGGAAAATTGTTTTCCACCAAATAAGAAGGAAAACTTTTAGTCTTAAAATCGCTAGGAAGTTAGAAGGAGTCAAATCGGGGGAATAAAGTGGGTGTTGTAACAGATCATCATTCAGTTTATTACATTTTTCCATTACTACCACATTTGCATGGGGACGTCCATTGTCATAATGTAAATGATCTTCTTCTTATGTAAGCCAGTTTCTATATGAATTTTATTATCCACTTGGTTTTAAAGTAATATTTAGCGTATATTGTTTGGCTCTTAGGAAAATAGTCAATTAGTAATATACCATTAGCATCCTAAAAGACTAACATCATAACTTTTCCAGCTGACTTTACGGACATTATTCTACTATATTATTCTATATTGTTGCTTGTTTTTAGGGGTATAATAGTAAACCCAAGTTTCATTTCTTGTAACAAATCGTCGGATAAAATCTGTTTTAATTGAGTTAAAACAATCTAGACTCTCTTGACAAATGCTCAATTGCGAAAGGTTTTGATTTATTGGCAAACAGCTTTGTGATATGTAATTCTACAGTTAGGATATGACATTTTCTTTCATTTGAGATATCTCTATCCTTAATTTTAAACGCTTTTAATTTACGATCCTGCATAACCACGTTTTCGACAATTTCAAACGTTGTGGCAGTTTTTGGTCATCCACTCCTTATGGCTGTTACAATCATGTATAAATTTTGTCAACCACTAGTGAAGAGTCGTAAATGATGGAACAGAGTCTCCATATATTTTGCATATCTTTCATCTCCTTTTATATTTGATAACAACGCCTGTTTCAGTTTTATCCATTTTGCAAAATTAGCTTAACTCAAAGAAGCACTAAATTGATCAACTTGACAGAGCAATGTAAAATTTAACATTTGTGCACAAGACAGTTGTAGTCATCTATTGAATATATTTTATTTAAACTGATGCTGTCATCTGTGCTTGATTGTGCAAAAAGGCAAAATGTAACTATACTATAGACACTATATTTAAAGAATTTTTCGGCTTTTTAAAGACAATGAATACTTATTCCGTAATTGGAAGTATGTCTACTGTTAAATAAAATAAAATATAAGTTATCATTCTAATGTATCAGTATTTGCATGTAAAGTTTATATAATATGAGTCATTTACACTTTTATAAAATACATTTTTATTGTTTAGATAACTTTTGAATGTCACATTCTAATTAGGTGTTTTGCACTTTTACAGATTTAGTTGACGCAATTTTTAATAAGCAACTGCGTCCACTTTTTGCCAAGATGGTGAATAGGCTATACATTCTGCAATAATTTGTCTTTGAAATTGACAGAACGTCATAGTTGACGTAAGTGATAGATTTAAGGAATGCCACTATTTCATTAATCGTTTATTGTAATTTGTCAGTAACCATGGTAACGCGATCGTAATATGCGAGCTTTATGAAAAATAATGCTCGTTGTTAACCAAACTTTTCTAATATACTCCCATTCCATTATGAGTTCAGTAATATGTAAGATATAGTCAATATTCAACATTAGTGTAATTACAAAGAATTACGTAACCCTAATTAAATACATTAATAAATGTTTACGAAAATGTTATAAAAGTACCCCCTTAAGCTGGCGGTGCCAAGTCGTCAAACAAATATGGCTTCATATAAAAAATTATAGGCTAATTAAGTGTCATATTTAAAAATTTGATGCTCATAATTTTTTTACTGTTGTGTTACTTAATTAGCCTATAATTTTCCACAAAGAACCTTAATTTTTGACAACTTGGCACCACCTGGTTAAAGGGGGTTAGAAATTTTATTGTTAGCAATTTATTTTTATGCTCCATATGTTGGAAACTGTGTAGAGTTCTTTGCATATTATGACTACTAAAACAGGTACGGGCCTATATTTTTTTATTTATGGATGTTTTTTAATAAAATTTTTATTGGTTAAAACACACCATAAGACTTAATTTTACTGCTAAAAATTTATAAAATTTTTCGATTTAACCGGAAACAACGTCAATTTTATTAATTTGAATAGTACCTATATTTTTGCAAATTTAGATTTGCGGCATCATTTTAAGTATAAACCTCAATCTTTAAAAATATTGGTATCATAACCTCATTATAAATTATTTTTTTAAATATTTTTTTTATTTACATTTAAATACAAGAAAATTAATCGGAAAATTATCACTTTGACATATTATTCAAAATTAAGTAATAATTAAGTTGTAACTTAATTTTTTTCGAATGTAACAACTCGTTTAATATTATAGTACCGTGTAAAAGCATTTTTCTGCTATCAAATGTCATAAAAAATATGTTTTTAACATATGTTAAAAAAGTTATAATTTTTTTTTCAATATAAAATTATAAAATTAAGGTTATTTTTGGTTAAGTTAAAAACCAGACGAAATTGACCTAATTTTCTTAAAACGCGAACCGGAACCAAACCGTATATTTAAAAACAAAAAACGCATTTTTGAATCGAACCGAATAATTTGAACCGGTTGGAACCGGATTTTAGCGGTTTTGTGTTTTAGTTTTAATTTTTTATTTTTAGTAATTTAGGTAATTTTTTAAATGTCAGAAAAATTACTGATAGTTGCAATTATGAGAAAAAAGGTTACTCAGGTTACAAAAAAATAAAATGGCTTACTTTCTTATTTAAAAAGGAAAATTAATTAATTAGCTTTTCAAATGTTTGTTCTGGGGATTTTAATATTTTCACAGCGAACGGTGGACTCTCCAAAAAAATGTTTGTAACAAAAGTTTTTTTTTCAATTCCTATTCAATGGTACTACACATGACTACTAGCGGTCATTTTTGAAAACCGTAAATACTACCAAAAAAAATTATTCAAGTAGGCTTTGGTAATAAATATTGTTTTCCCAAAATTATAAGAAGATGCATTTCTAAAAAAAAGGCCTGGGAAAATGCATACACCCGGTATAGATTAAATTAATATAGATGTTAATAGCACTTTATTTGTAATTTTTTTTAAATTTTAAGTTGGAATTCAGACGTCCCGTAGTCAACGCGCTCTTATACGGTGAACAACTTATACTGACTATTATTTATTTGTTTCAGCAATTCTCGAAATTATCAATTTTTGAAAACTATAATTGATCACTTGTTATATTTGAAACAAGTTAAATGAATTTTAAAATATGCCCAACTTTTTCCAGAGAATAAAATTTTCTGAGTAACACTTTTTGCCGATCAATGTATAATGCAATAACAAAGAATAATTTTAGCATTGCATAATGTTTATAGATGTGTTTTTTAAGACCGAAAGGCAAAAAAATAAACAATTATTAAAATACTTAGTTGGTTAAATTTTTAGCAAATAATATTAATATACTTTATTATTTGTACCGAATGAAAATAATTTCATCAAGTTACAAGTCACCGGCAAATACGCGCTCTGCATCTACATATTTTACATACATTTTGAAACGTTTGCTTTACTCTACAGCTACAGTTTGCAACGTGTCCCAACAATACAGTTTCTTTACATTTACAAGGGTTTTTAATATTTCTCAAATATTTTTAATGCAATGTTTCACAAACAACAGCTACTTACCCGCGTGAATAACATCCCCATGTTGCAATTTAAAAATAAAAAATTGCCCAGTAGTCATTTTGTTTTGCCCAAGTTCAGTTCAATCCATAATTCAAAAGTCGAATTTCTATGGTGTGGCACCCCCATGAGCAAGTTTGAAGAAATAACATGTGCCATAATTTTCCCCAAGTTATGCCCAGTGTTGCCCGACCAAAAAAGTTTTGCTCACAAATACAAGAGTCACAAAATGTCAACCATAATTTTAAACAATTTTATTTTTTAATTTGAGATTTTTCAAATAAATTATAACTCCTAAATACTTCTAGTTTTGCCCAGTTTTGCCCAAGCAAAATATATGCTCCACTCACAAATCACGATGAGTTAGTCAAAATTTATAAACTTTATTTACATTTTACAAGATATTTTGCTATATTTATTAATATGTAAAATATTATTTATTACATTATTATAGATTTTTCCAACTTTCTACAAGTTTATCATCAAATTTGCCAAATTTGCCATTTTATTTTCTGATTTTTTCATGAAATTTTCAACATTTTTTATTATGTTAGACATTTACTTTCAAGCGTTTGAAACAATTTTTTTGATATTTTTTGCATTTTATTTACACTGTACAACATTTTACAATATTCATTTAAATTTTCTATATTTTCACATCATATCATTTGTATCGATCACATATAATAATATTTAATAAAATTACTGGCCGTGATAAGTCATTTACAAATATATTTACAATATTAATAAATTAGCAATAATTTAAATAAATTAATACAGTAGTAAACATTTAAAATTTATAACAAAAATATTTCTATAGAGAATACAAAATCTGTTTAGTTAAAATTGTATTCAATTATCGTTTGAATGAACTTAAGTTTAGTTGTTTAAATATTTCAGGAATGTAATTGTATCAGTATAATTTAATTTTAATATCACTTTGCTTGGAGTCTATAAAATTTTTCAACTAGTTTTGAACTATTACGAGTATCATATTAATGATTCTGTTGTTCGTACTTATGCATATTTTTATGTAAGTGTATGATGATGCTATTGAATATTATAGCAGATGTAAATGTTAAAATATTGTAATCCCGAAAATAGTCTTTGCTTGATAGTCTGTTTTAACTTAAAGATAACCTTCATGGCTCTCTTTTGAGCCTTGCAATGATTTTCGGATCGCATAAACCTAACTTCCTAGTTTTCAGCACACGTTTGTGATATGAATGTCTCACTTCAAATTAAAATCAATATTTGAATTTGAAAATAAAATTTGAATTGTTTTGAATTCATTTTGAATTAGTTTATTGGCCAAAAAATAAGATGTTTGCTTGGTTTTAATATTTGATTGTATTCATTGTTTTTCTATACCAAACTAGAATACTAGTATAGTCAGCATATTATACTGTATGACCTAATGTATGAAGTAAAAAATCATTAATATAGATTGGAAAGAGAAATGGACCTAGCTAGTATGGATCGCATAACCGTTACACAGTTTTCAATACATTGTGATTTATAATTGTCTTTTGCATTTCATAATATTTTTCCTATTCTCTGTTTTGTTTATAATTTTTGCACATTTTCCAACATTTCAGTTTTTGCTCTTAACACTTTTCGATATTTACTTTAAATATGTAGGTTTTTTCCTCTTGAACGCTAATATGAAAATGACAATAGATGTTTACACACGGTATTGTAAAAAATGCGCGGGAATGCGGCAAAATCTACAAAAAACACTGGACACATACAGATTTATAGAAGAAATACTGTATTTATCATAATTAAGTTTAATCGTTTCAACTAATGAGGTCGTGCCTCAAAAAATTGTTCCGATGTTAAATATAGCTTACCGCATTTGAATGTAAATAACTAAATTATGAATTTATAAATTTTGTTATAATTTCAAAAGTATTTTTTCCATTTTGTTTATATTTTAAAGATGCTTGACAATATTTGGATTGAATTTATCAAATAATCTCTCAGTTCTCATTTCGATGGTCGACTTTTTCAAGTTGAGAAAAGTCGCATTGAGCACACCTAGGATAGGAAAAAAACTGTAGATCCCATGCACTGTTTAGATGTTGTTGTAAGCATGTTAAAAATTCAATAATTCAGGTTAAAATTCATGAATTAGCGGCAAAATTACCAGATATGGTGAACCTCTGGCGTCGGTAATTAGTTCATAGATGACAACAATAAACCTACGACAAATAAATAAAACAAAGAAAAAATATTTTGAGCAAGACAATGGATACCCTGCAGCTAGTTTATCTATATATTTTTAGTTTATTCACATTTTACAGCAATTTCTGCCTTTTTTGTATTATTATATTAGGTCCTAAAAAGATTTAGTTTTTGAGAAAAAAATCCTAGATCCGCATGTGCATGTGATTAAAAACTGTAACATTTTAGAAAACGTTTTTTTTTATAGCTTCAAAATACAGAACAATATCATTTTAAGATTGTGCTTGTGAAGAATGGGGATCTTTGAGATGTCACTTTTATTGTACACCGACAACATGTTCCATTTTGATATATCTCAACATCTTTAAACACATCTCTTCATTTTACAATATTTTCTCAACATTTTAGTAAGATTACATTGTCAAATCATGTTGTCCTTGTACAAGAACATTTATTTCTTATGCAATATTAGTGTTTCTTTAAAAATATGGCATTGTTGTGCAATACTTCTTTAATAAATTTATCATATATATTTTAAAGTTACTTAAATATATATGTAGTTATTATAGTAAGTATTTACTATTATCCTGAGAACGTCGCTCTGATACAAACCTACATTTACGTATGAATATCAGAACACCGTTTTGAATGTCGCCTCGAGCATCAATTTCGCACGCCACGGCACTGTAGCCAACATTTATTCAGCTTGAAAATCTTGAAATCAAACTTTGATGTTGTATATGGATAAAATGAATGATAATTTTAAAAACAGTTTCAATAATATTATAATAAGTGCGGGAACTGTATCAACATTTAAATATCAAGTTTATCCAAATTGGATAAGTATATACAATTAGATATTGAATTGTAATATTTTTATGATGCTTCATACAAATTATTGTTTGAGAAAATGTACGTTTTGTATGAAACAATCAGAATATTTGCAAAACCGATGATTATTCACGTTATAGTTGTAATTAAAAAAAATACCATAGGAAATAATAATGGACTAAATCGAGCTAGAAAAATAATGGCACTGTAATGCAGTAATTATATCTACGGAGTATATGATTTAAATAATTGAACCAAGAATTATTATTATAGTAAAATATTCAAATTGTCAGCAATAGCGGCAAATGGTGAGCGTTATAACGGGAGCATTTAGGGTACAGAATTGAATGCGGAGACCTGTTGGAACGATTGGTTGCCATTGGTTGATGCAAAAGCACCGCAGGGAAAATTCTTGTAGATTGCACCGAAAAGTAGTACCCGTATTTTCTCACGCAATATATTCAATCAAAATCACTAAGTCTGGTGCTAATTTTAATTATATGAGTTCTTGGTTTGTTATAGATTGAGTTTGTTTAGTTATATTATTGCAATGAGTGAGTGGGGCTTGTTTAATTTGTATTGCAACTGAAGAGCGGGCCGGCGTAGTAATACGAGATCGGCTCAGTTGCCATCTTTGCGCGTCTCAAACAAAGCGCCCCTCTTAGAAGCGAGTGAACCGTTGATGGTGATACGTCGCGTGCGTGTTCCGTGCGTTTTTATGTTTTCTACAAGTGATACACAAACAATAAGCAGTCAATGAAAACATGTGTTGAAATAGTGTGTGTTGCGCGGAAATTTACATGTGATCAGTGTGATTTATGTGTTATGTGTGCCCCATGAGGGAAGTTAAACTAAAATGTGGATTACTAACACGAGAAAGGATTATTTTTGGATTATAGCATCGTCCACGGTCTTACTTCTCTGCTTGGTAAACACAGCAACAGGTCCGTGCATTTGATATTATTTATAGCTGTTAATACATGAGCGGGTCATTTATCTAGTCTTTTGTTTATGTTATAATTGATTGATAATTATGTTTGAAGAGCAATGTTGCTTATTAAAATACAATAAAAGCTTGGGCTTTTAACTGATAATGCTTAATTATTTCTTAGTAATATTGTCACAATTAAAAACATGTGTTTAATTAATATAAAGAAATCTTGGTACATAACATGTTGCCGGTTGCATATTTTAGGGGAATTGGAGGGACGGGACTAGTTCTTACCTGGCATACTCAGACTTCAAAGCGGATGATAATGGGGGGCCTGAAATTTAATATTTTATCTCGATAAATAAGAAAAAGTTAACATTTAAGTTTAGGGTTGCTCAGTTGTTTAATATGAAATTTACAAAAATATAATATTGAATGATGCTTAATTGAGGGAACATTAATAATTTAATGCACCTGGTTTAAACCGCCATTTTGTTTTTAAATTAATTTGAAAATTATTTCTGAAACAGCCGCATGCACATATTATCTACCACAATTTGTATTTTGACTAGGTTGTAATTAATGTCCTTTTTATTGTCCATTTTAGCACCGCATCGTTGCTGTTAAATATCGTCAATGGGCGGTTAGATATATCAAATAGAACTACAGCTTAGACATTTATAACTTAATCAGCATAGTTAAATAACTAGTTTGACAGAAATTTCCATATAACGTACATAATGGAATTGAAAAACATTTCTTTGAGTTCAGTTTAGTTATAAAAATACGAAATGCTTTATTAAAACATTAAATTGGCTATTTCATCCATACGAAGTTTTATTCTTCTACACACAATGTCCAGGCATGTTCACATACCCCACATGCCCAGGCATGCTCAGACAAATCTAGAATAAGCAATTTAGATCTAGTTACGCAATTAACTAAAACTATATGTTGTAAAATGAACTTTTCATACCATCTAACCTACCGGCAGACGTCAGTTTGACTGGAATCGGAATGGTTCTAAAGCATTGTTACATAAAATAAATGTTTGTATTAGATTTATATGAAGTACATTACGATAATGCGCTCTTATTGAGGTTATGTTCTCAAAAAATAACATAATTGTAAATTTAATACTTGCATTAGAAACTTTACGATTTTTTACAAACAATTTTGTTTCATAAGAATCATTTTAACGCGCAAATGACATATCTGTAAGTGAGGTTATGTACAAAACTGCTTCTCACACCATAGAAATGATTATTGTTGAAGTTTTAATCTTGTTTTTAGTCAAATGCATTTCTATATTTTGTAGTGCACAGTTTTTTAAGAATGCTGGTAGATAAGTAGATTAAGCTAATACGCGTTAAATGCCATATCTGCAAGTGAGGTTTTCTACATAACTGCGTCTCGCAACTTATTTTTTAAAGCCGAGATTTTATGCATATGCATATTCTATAATAATTATATGCCAATTAAATAATTTCGTATCACACGAATGAGAAGAAAACGACTAGTAATGACCAATTTAATATTATCAATTTTTTTAGTTTTTGAGCACATTTTTGAAATTTGGACATATGTGCATATTTAGTTTATATTTCCATAATTATACCGGTTTTTTAACAAGAAAAATCAGCTTGTTAGAAGGAAACAACGAAGAATGTTTTTAAATAAATTCTTAAAATTAAAAAAAAAATTATTTAGTGTTCTTAATTTTTGTTTTGTTTTACAATTAAGTGTTTATATTTTCAACCTTTTTTTTTGTTCTACGATTTTTTTAATAATTATTTTTAGTTTTTAAATAAATTTTTAATTTAAAAAATATATTATTATATAATATATTATAAATAATTATAATATTAATCATATGTTGGCATATTTTTATATTGTTTGTATAGTTTTATATTATTTCTATTTATTTAATAAATTTTGCATATTTAGTGCATATTTTTTAATTTTGTGCATATTCAGTGCATGCATATGCGCATATTTTTAACTTTTTGAGTACATATAATTCTCAGCTTTACTTATAATTGGTTATTATTGCAGTTTTAACATTGATTTTTTAGTCAAATACATTTGTATATTATAGTGTACACTTTTAAGAATCCTGCTTGAAACTAAATTAAGTTAATACGCGTTAAATGCCAAAATCTGTAAGTGAGGTTAGGTATATAACTGCTTCCCACACCATACAATTGATTATTGTTGCAGTTTTAATCTTGATTTTTTGTAGTCAATACATTCATAAAAGTTGTAGTGTATCAGAAAGTATTTGTGATTCATTAATCACACATCAATGAACTTGTGTAAATATTAATATAATAAACGCTTACTTTGAAATTCTATACCAGTCATTCTCAACCAATTATTGTGCGATGATTTAATTTTCTACATTTTTTATCTGAAGCTTCATTCCATCAGTAAGGGTGTCGCCAAATTTTTAAATTATTAAAACTGTACCGAGACGAGAAAAAGATTCAGACTTAAACATATTTATTTAATATCAGCTCCATCGGAATCTCAACATAAGTTTTGTTGAAAGAAATATTACAAATTAATATTTATAAGAGAGCATAATAGTTTTTTTATAAACAATATTTTTTACGGCTATTTTAGTATATCGAATTTTTAGATAATGTTTAATCAGTGTCACATTCTGTAATACTGTTCTAGAATAATATATTCCGTAACAAGTTTAGAACAAGGTATATTCTTCTCGACTGTAAAATTTGTCGGATGAAAGGAGGGGAACAGTTCCGCGGTGGCCGATTCCCCGAAAAACGTGTTTCGGAATATTTTTTTCTCAACATTTTTATTTTTTAATAATAATTTTTGTGTTTTTGTTACATTCTGCAACATTTCTCAATATCTTTAAACAAATTTACAAGACTAAATAATTAACATCTCTCTACTAAATTATTTGCTATTATTTTTATATGTTTTGCAATACACACATATTGTTTTATTTATTTCTAATAATGAAGTACCACATAGTAGAGGTCGAAACCATCCTTAAGACACACATATATGTTTTTATTTTTTACATATTTTATATTATTGACATTTGTTCGACATTTTATAATAAACTTATTATACTTAATATATTTTTGAAGTAACACGATTTTTTCATGGTCAAATTTAGCGTCACGCGAATTTCGATACCACCCATCGATTTTATATCTTCTGTCTTTTTTGCATTAAATCAATTAAAAATTAAACTTTGGCGTAAAGGAGAGAAAAA
>JARJEC010123922.1:0-21478 GCA_030264575.1 Tachinus sp. AB-2021
ACAATTTTAGTGGACAGTAAAATCTATTATATATAGCTTAGTGATAAAAAAAATAATAATAATATTTTTTTTTATTCTTTCCTTATTAAATACAATATATATATATATATATATATATATATATATATATATATATATATCAAAATATTTAGGACAATAAATGGACGTTGTTCAATGCAAATTGATCTTCAACCGGACCCCTAATATCATCTCAAAAATAAATAAAAATATATTTGAAAAATTACTACTTAATTATTACAAATATAATTCAAAAATTCATCAAGAGTATAAAATACCTTATTTATAAGAAGTAATTTGATTAATTTTTTAAACGTTCGAAGTTGTAAATCCACAACATGTTGAAGCAATTTATTAAAGAAAGTTGCGCACCAATATTTTATGTCACTCTGAAATTTCTTTAAGCGTACATCATAATTACAAATTTTGTTATTAAATCTAGTATAGCTTGTACAAGGCAGCATTTGACTTTACATAACACAAACACTCAAATATATAAAGCTTGATAAAGTTTAAACGAATTAACTTTACCAAGCTTTCAAAAACAGTCTCTTTAGTAGAATAGACCCCATATAATCAATCCATAAATTAAATGTGATTGTATGCAAGCAAAATATATAGATCTACACGTATTAGTATCAAGATAAGATGTCAAGTTTCGTAATAGATAAATGCTTCTGCATACGGTAGTAGCCACAGTTGGTCCTTCCATTTCATGCGCGAACTCAAGGTAAACCCAAGAAATTTCGTGGAGCCCATATTGCTTAATTCTGGTCTTAAAGTTAAATTTAAAAAGGTACATTTTTTCTTTATTTAAACTGAATATATTGGCATCAAACCAATTTTCTGTTTTCATTAATGCTAACGATTGTAGTGCTAGCACTCAGATCTGTTATAGTGCTTTACTATAAAGTGTAGCCTCATCAGCATAAAGCAACAAAGGTATTTCTAGAAGAAACATCAGATATGATGGTAGCTCGTTAATATATAATAAAAATAGAAGCGGTCTAAAAATGGAAGCTTGTGGGACAATTTGTTTTATTATTTTATCTAACGACAATGCATTTCCATATGCACAAACTGTTTTACAGACTGTGACCTGTTATTTAGGTATGAAGATAATAAACCTCACGCTTTTGGAGAAATATTACTAAAACACAATTTTCTTAGTAGGATTTCATGCATGACACAATCGAAAACCTTGCGTAGATCTAGAAACTTAGCCTGTAAATATATGCAATCCTTAAAAGATTGTACGACTTCTTGCGTAAACGCCAATATATCGTCAATTGTACCTTTACCTTTACAAAAACCATATTCTTGTTTACTCCAAAAAGTGTACTTTTCTAAGTGTTCTGTTATTTGATTAAATATTATTTCTCAAAGATTTTTGAAAAAATTTGTAACAGGATATTGGTCTGCAATTTGATTCTATATGAGTACTCCCACTTTTATGTAAAGGTACCACGAGTGCTGCATTTAGTTTATCCGAAAATTTATTTTCATTTATGTATGAATTAAAAATATGAGTTAACGGTGCGATTATAATATCTAATAACAGTTTTACCTACTTCAACATTTAAACCCCATATGTCTCTCCTTTTTTGTCATTAAAATCAACAATTCTATCTCTAACATTATTATAAATTATCTCTCTAAACTTAAAAGTCGGCATATCAGGTATATCAAACATATTAGATCAATAATAATAATTTTTCAGACCAGCTGCAAAACATATTTTAATATAATACATTTTAATTAACACCATTAAAATTATTTTATAAAAGGCTCCTTTTATTAAAATAAAACATTACCATGACCTTAAAAAATATTTCTGTTGTATTTTTAATTACATCGTTCCAAACAATCACAATTTAACAATAACACAAAATGGGAGTTTGCTTTCAACTCCTTTATTAGATTAAATTGTTAATTTGGCATTTAAATTATTTATAATTGCAGCGCAATACGTTTTAATTAAAAATGTAAAATCTAAAATATTTAGATGTGAGAATGTACCTGGAAAATCTAGTGCACAAACTTGGCACTTGGCGCTTAACCACCACAACATAGGGCGGCAAGTTTAATGAATTTTAGAAACTTTAATTATTTGCTTACTACCAAAAACTAATTACATTCGAAGGAATATGAGGTATTATATGCTTAAAATGTATTTGACATGTTTTATTAAACCAATTTAATTAGAAACATTAAATAAACTAACCCTTTCCATGTATTAGGTTAATTTAATAAAACACAACACACTTAAATCATAAATTAGTAGCCTTTTGCGTTTATTTACAATAATACAATGTAATATTTACTTGTAATTAAATACACGGTGTGACTCTGCAAGTTCTTTTCAGACATCAAAAGAAATATATTATGTTTCAAGTTAATTAGTAAGATAACGAAGCAATTTTCGTGGAGGGAAAAAATTAAGTGTATGTTATACTTTTCGAATGAGGGTAAAAACATTCACAAAGTGCGAAAATAAACCCCTATTTTCTCGGGCGCGAAACTTTCCAAAAGTTAACGGAGTTTTGCTAATAAGGAATTACTTAAAAATGAAGTTAATTGTAGACCGGATGGTTAAAGTGTTTTAATTATAAGAACTGAGAACTGAGCCCGTTTCCGGCGTGGCATTCAAAATTTAATTAGAGTTTACTCCACTCCTCGTGTAGCTAATTTCGGTCCACATAAATTCACGCGGAACAATGGCTTATTTCGGATATTTTACATATTTGCGCGCACTTTCGCGCCCTTTAATTGCCCGTTAGAAATTATCACGACATCGGGAGGAAACTTTAAACGGTCTTCTGGCGGTATCCCCGTGAACCTATGAAATTGAAGTAGAAATCCAAGTAGCCAATGAAACATAAAATACTTCTAAATATTGATCGCCGCGTTGATAATTTATAAATAAATACGGGGTTCCTGACCCCACATCATTACACTATTTATTACAATGAAAATTACGATCGATTTCGACCCCCAAATTGTATGTACATACATGCAACGCTTACATAACAGCGAATATATTTTATAAGTTTATTTATTTGGTCCCAGCCAAGAATTCTTTTATCGTTTAATTCAAAAAAATTTATTTCATTTATGTCTGTTAGCGTGCATAAATTGAAATACAATTAAAAATTTTAGTTCAGCATCATTGGCTTTGAGTGGTTTGTCCGTGGCTGTACTTAATCAAGTCATTACCTATTTTGGAATGCAAAATATTTACTTGGCAAGTATTGCATGAATTAAATGGAAAACGAAATGAAAACTCAGACTACACGGCAATAAAATCTGTCTAATTTTTAAATAATTTATTATTATAAAATAATAATTTATAAATGATTAATTAATCATTTAATCCACACATACTAATTATCTTCAAATATATCAATTTTGGCATATGAAAATATGTAACTATGTACTTAACTTTTAGTTTTTAGGAATTGTGTTTTTTTAATTTTGCAGAATTTAAAAATAAATGGAATTCAATAGATTTTTTTAAATAAAATGAGTTTAAATGTGTGCCTAAAACTGTGTGATTTTTTCAAAAACTATTACAGAATTCATCAAATAATACTTGTTTGATTTTTTAAACGTAATGCACACTGTTGGCTGCTTTCACGAATGGAAAAATAACATTACTGTTGCGATTATTAGTCAATCAAATTCATATGCTATTAAACACTTTTACAAACATTTTGGGGATATTTGTATTAAAGCTTCAACAAAATTTTGTATATGTAACCAGCCAGACCAATCTGAAGGCCCAAACATCTCCTTCAGACACGATAGGAGTTTAATTGAGATTAATCTGGCGGCATATAAAAAGTTCCAAAGTACTATACCATGAATTATATAAATTTGCTTCATACGCCAATGCCAATTTCAACCTGATATAATTCCCTAATTTTTTTGCAAGTTTTGATGTGTCTAGTGCCCACGGAAAGTGTAAGGCAAAAATGAATGTTGGTTCTAAAAAAGAGTTCGAGGTAACAACTGCGCACGCCTTTTTATTTACACATACTAGCTATAAAATTCTAGATTTGCTAAAATGGTGTAGTCTAGGGGCTCTAGAATGTTGAACTAATAATGATATCGTTTATTTTTTGTGCATTTCGGCCTTTACAATGAATAAAATAAATATATTCTTTACAAAATTCTTTTGACGAACAAAAATACACTTTATATAATCCAACTAACTAAATTACACTTGCAGACTTGCTTTCTTCTTTTTATTGCTGCCCTCATCCATTCCAGTCTTCTTTCAGTACGTCTTCTCTTTCCATTTGTTCCTCTCTCATCTCGTCACATTCTTTCAGTATATGTTCATGGCATCTCCACACATTCTACTCTTCGTTCATCCGATATTTTGACACTCTCTCTTCATTCCCACATCTAAATCATTTTGCTTTCTTTTATACGGTTATAATATTATAATTTCTGTAACTATAATAGCAGTGCTGTTTCTATTATAGATGCATATTTTGCATTGTATCTAAATACATTCGCTTGTATACCTCTTTTTTACCTGAGTATATCTCTATCTCTTTCCACAATTTCAATCAATGTTATTATTACATTTACTCTCATTCTTTCTACTTCTTCTCTAGCATATCCATTCACATTGTAATATCTCTCCCTACTTTTTCCAATTTTATTATTTTTGCATTTCATTTTCTGGTTCAAGTATTCCTGTAAAATTATACATTCATTTCTCTGTCTCAATCTTTCTTCATACTCTTCATTCCTCTCTTTCCTGCATTCACTCTTAATTTATCCTTTTTTATTTTCTCAAGCACTATATACCATGGCGTGTCTCTATAACCCAAGTACCCAGTACTCCAGAACTTGTATCAACAATTCTAACTTTTTTGTTATTTCCATCCCCAAATTTCTGCCCCATATAGTAATAGACTTCTTACTAAACAATCAAACTTCATACTTTCAAACTTTCTTTCGCTCAATGGATCTTGAACTATGTTTGTAATGAAACATAAAAATGTATAGCGATTGACCCACCGGTGGATCCCACTCACGGCGCGACGGCGACGTGACGAATTCATTAATATCATATTTATGCATAATACATTATAAAAGCTGCAGATAAAGGAAGCAGCGTAAATTTTAGCTCGGATAAGCTAAGAGGGAGTAACTACTAAGAGAAAAACTTATCTCAATATTTCATAACTTTATCAAAATTTCATAATATTTACATAATATTTCACAATATTTCATAATATTTAAATATTTCATAAACATAAAATTTTTACTGTCCCGAATATTTCACGAGTGGTTACTCTCTTGGTAAGCTAGGAAAACATGTTTTCTTCATTTGTTTTATAATACTCTCTAACAAATTAATATATTGTGCAGCAGCAATATTTGTGTTATAGATTACCAAAATAGCCAAAAAATAGGGTTACATCGGTCAATTTTTTAAACAATTAAAATAAAATAATAAGCAAAAAATTGCGATGTCGCGATGTAATATATTCTTTTCTTAACATGTGGGTATTTTGTTTTATTTTATCATGTATTAAGGTCATAGAACGGTTTTTAAAATACGCTATTTGTGAGCTTATGTAACCCTTAAGAAAATCAGAAGAAAAGCTTATGATTATTAACTTTTGATTTTAACTCCATTTTAAAGTTACAAGGCATACATTGTAGTATCAGAAGCATTCTTATTGATAGATATCAATAGTGTTTTCATGCTTAGTTTATTTTTTAAAAGTAATATCAAGAATACTAATATATTTCATTTAAAACCAAAGTTGTTATACATCGTAGAAATAAAAATGCAATTTATTATAATAAAATTCAATATGATGTCTATTTAAAATAACAGCCAAATGTGTTTTTTAAATACTCTGTATGTAATAATTATGTATAATATCTAATTTTCTTATATAAAAAACTAACTATTGCCCACAAATTATGTAGACATTTTTTGTTTTGTTGTCGATTATTTCCGATACCTAATTTTTTAAATTTTCAAAGTGCAAGCACACCTTTGTCCAGTAACCTACTTTCTATCTTTGTCAATAACCCATACAATAACCATACAATTCTGGACACCATATAATATTCATTCTAAAAATTTTAAGTTTATAATTTTTAGAATGAATATTGTTCACAAATATTGTTGAAATCCACCATATTCGGACATCAAATATTGGACCATATAATATGTTTGCTGAATACTATTTCCATTTAACAATAGCTGACATTTCATAAAAGTGCATTAATATTAGTAATCATTATTAGATCGTCATCTTAGATAAATAACCTTGGCCTCATAATTATATATTAACCGAGTATGTTCACACATTAACACTACAACTTAGTTAGAAAGCATAATCACCGGTATAGTATAAAAAATGAAGCTGTTATTTACTATTCTATTTTAGAAATAATCTGCGCACAATAACTTAATTTGAATCTTACTACGCTACTTAAATAATTTCCCAGAGTATATACGAAATTCTTAAAACACACATCTTCTTGACTAATTGTTGTAAGCATGTTATTATGCAAATTCATACAATCTCCGATTTCCAACGTATCTCTATTTCAAATTGTTGTTTTTGAGTTGTAGCAAACTACAGTAAGTATAAATTAATTATCTATAAAACTAATGTCGAAATAGTTTAATTATTTTAAAATTATCGCATAGAATGATTATTTAAACTTTCAAATAACTAATAATCATATTGAAATAAATTATGCATTATATTTATGTTCACGGCCGGTGCAAACTGGTTACTTACACATGGGATGGTATTAAATTAATATTCTTCTGAGCTCAAATGGCTTACACAACTAGTATAAAAACACATCGTTAAAAGGATACACACTTTAATATGTTAGGAGAGAAATAAACAACCAGGAATTTATAGCATTAGCCTTTATTACCATAAAAGGGACGAATGAATAAATGATATTGCATAAAGTTACACTGTGATACTCAAAATGTAGCACGTAATTTATTATCATAAGACAGTTTTTTTGGAAGATTTAAAAATAAAAATTGCAAGCAGGGAAATGAATCAAGGCTAGTAAATTAAATTGATGCTTCATACCAATTTAATGAATCACGATATATTTGTAGATAGCAACTTTCAAAGTAAATAATGAATAATGTATGGGAAGAATATTATAATCTTCATACGCAAAGCACATTGTAAAAACAGCGCTTGTTATTGATAGGTATAATGAGAGAATTGTTTGGTTTTTATGAAAATTCCGGAATACACAATGTATTATTTCATATAATTTTAAACAAACAAACAACCTTTTTTGCTGCTACATAAAATTCAGTATTCATTAAGTTGAAATACAATATTAAATTGAACATGTAAAATGTACTTGCTATGATTCATTTGACTTTAATTATAGTTTTGCTGAGTGGTTAATTAATTTTAACGCATCATGTAATGCATTTATTTCAAATTAAATAAATATTGCTGGCGTCGCTATTTTACGTATTAAATATACCTACAAGCAAATGTAATTTTATATAAATTTGCGTTGCAGAATGCCCAAACGAGTTTGCAATAACGTTACAAATTCATTAAATGTTTATTTAACTTGCATTTATTGCAAATATATTTTATAGCATAATTACTAATAGTGTCGAATAATAATGATGTTATGGTACATACTATGAAGAACATTAAAACAGAAACATGGGCATAGTAAATATTCTTCTTAAGTATAAAATACCTTAGTCGAAAGAAAGATCTTTGATGTTATTTTTATTCCTTGTATGAATGTTTCTGCGATTGAATTGTATTCACTTAAGTTATATTTTATGTAAAAAAGACATTGTAAAATGTAGAGGCATGGCACAGTCAGAAATTCCCACCAATCAAATCACCATCTTTCGGACAGGTTAACTGAGAATAAACATGCACACCTAAGAATGAGACAAATTCCAAAACATGTAAAAACTCAATGTGTTACTTGCAAACCAAGTTGCAGTATTATGTAGAGTTTCATCTTGCTTGGTTCCGGTAGTCTCTACATTGATTCCCTTATTTCTAATCTGTCATATGCGTAAAACACAGTATCAGCATCGGTCAGAAATGTTGGTAAATCATTATTGTTAATTAAACAAACAATTGGCCTTGGGGTACCATATGATCAAGTTTTGCAGATTCAGATGTTTTGTCACCATATCTCACCAATTGTTTGCTGTTGGAGAGATATGATAATAAAAATCCACAACTTAATGGATATAAATTATAATAATAAAAATTGCGTAGCAAAATATCCTGTGAGACACAGGCAAAAGAATTTGTAAGATCAATAAATGTGGCCCAACATTCGATATTTTCGAAGCAATCAATGACCTCATTTGTAAATTTCAGAATAGCATCTGCAGTATATCGGCATTTTCTGAAACTTATTAAAAACAAATTAATTATTTGGAAATAATAGATTTGTTTCAAAATGAACAGTTATTTGTTTTGTTAGCACTTTTTCAACAATTTTTGATAATATTGGAAATAGTGACATGGAACAATTGTTGTTTAAGTCATTTTTATCACCTTTTTTAAAAGGTTGATTATATTATTTGGTTTATTAGAATAGTAAAAGAATTAAGTAATAGTTCTGAAATGTGTTTAATTATTCCGAAGTTAAATACGTAAATGTCTCTACTCTTACTATTGCCAAGATTATTAGTTGTTTCTTTGACTATGTTAACAAAAATATCTTCAAAATAAAATGTATAAATAATTTCGGCCGACGCCAATGGCTTCCGGCAGCGTTCGAAAGATGAAAACGCGTGCGTCGACCCTTAAAAGCGATTTTAAATTTTTTGTAGATTTTTCAAAAACTCCAAAAAATCGACAAAATTTTTATTTTTTCGAATGGCAAAAACCAAATAGAGCAATTTTCCCGATTTTTCCGATGTCATTTTCGCGTTCCCCGAACGCAAAACAGTCGGTAATCGAGATTTCGTCAACATCGAATATTTTTGGAAAACTGTTTTCGGACGAGGTCGACAAAGTACCTCATTCGGTCGTTTTCAAATTTTGCATTGCGATTTTCGGACACAGCATAAGTTGTTTCAAAATCGGAGAAAAAATCAACCAGTCCCTCGATGGTCGTCCAAATCAGATTTTCGCTTCGGATATTTTTTGTATTCTTTATCGTATATTTAAGGTTTACCATCCATAATACGGTCTACAATCTGACCGCATCAAAATAGTAGAACTACGGGCGCGTCTATGCCAAGTTCCGTAATCTCAAAGAAAGTTCTAAATTATACACTCCCATGTTAGTCAGATTTTTTATATTTATTTAAAATGTCAATTGTAATTAACTTGACCAACTTTATTGTTTCAAAATATTTTTTTTATATTTTAATAATGTAAATTTTTTTTGAAAATATCTTTGCAAAAATATTATTTTTGAATTTTCATTATTTTTATAATCAGAAAAATTATTGGACCGGCAGTTTTTTCTATAATGAATCTGTCCAAAGGTCCAGTTTTTGTAATATCCAATGTCTTAATATCGTAATTGGGTGGGTTACCATGGTTGAAATTGTTATGCGAGTAATTCTTACGGTTAAGAAAACTGCATTTATTTTATAGCCCCGTTTTAAATGTTTGTTGTATTTTTGTTATCAGAAAGAAAAAAAAATCCAGCGAATTAGTAGTCAACATAGCTTATTTGTTATTTTATCTATTATTTTTTTAATCGTTATTTTTATGTGAATGTTTTGCAAATTAAAATTTTGTAATATTTCTTTTTTAAGATCCTCCCAAAAAAATATGATATTTCGAAAAAATCAGGCCATTGTAAAATTAATAACAAAAACAAAAACTAATCGATAAAAATTGATTCATTTGTTTTTTGAAAACGCGACATTGTATGAAAATAGTAAAAATAAAATTGTGCTTCTTCATTCAAAGTGCAAAGTTTTATAAACTCAGTTTATTATTATATGTTATACTGTCTTCAAACCCATGCGGTCTTCGTATTTTTTAAGAATTAGCAACTGTGCTTTTCTATTTATATTCATTGTATTCAAGCCGATCAGCTGAGACGCAGACAGAAACATTTTAGCACTGATGATTAATGAATAATTAAATTCACTTTTAACAAATATTATAAACAAGCCAAATTAGATCAATAATAAAAATGATTCAGTAGAATTTCCAATGAGCAAAGTTAATAAGTATAAAATATTTAATCTTATCTTATCTGGTATTTAATTAGTTAAACTTGTATAATAAATGTGTAGTTAAGCTGTTGTAATTCACTTTATTTAATGTTGCATTAATGGTTTTTATGATAGGTAATATAAACGTTTGCGACACTTTAATTTTCTATATTATTGAACATAATTTCGGCGGATGCGGTATAAGGAAATGTCACTTTAAAGCAAAATTTATCAGCTAGATTACCAACGAATTTAGGATATTGGACGAGGAAGTCGCAGGTTTGATTTCCCTCCAGATTTATTCAAGGAAAATATATTAAACATTACGCATTTAATCAATAATAATGTCACCAATGCATTAACAGCTTATTTAAAATATTTCGACGGGACCCCGCCATTTCAAAACACAGAGAAATTTTATATTCAATATTAAATAAGAATTTAGTTTTTTCAATATTAGCGTGTAAACATATTATACTGCTGTTGATACATTCACATTTGCTAATAATAATATATGTCACCAAATCGAATATATGAAAGTGTATATCACGTAGACGTTTCTTAAAATATTCGTAAAGAAAAGAAAGTTTATTTTTTGTTGAAACCCAAACATTTAAATGTCTAATGACCAAACTAAATGTGCAATAGAAAATGTGAAAATGTTTAATGTGTATAAAAGTTATGCCTATTATATTTCTAGTAATATAATTAACATTATTTATTACATTTTTTAAGAAAATTAAATTTAAAAACAGAACCTGCACTTATGTGCCTTCTTTGCTTCCAATTAAGTTTTCTTTGAATTTAATAACTCAAACAAAAAGTTTA
Source organism: Tachinus sp. AB-2021 (assembly GCA_030264575.1). NCBI lineage: Eukaryota > Metazoa > Arthropoda > Insecta > Coleoptera > Staphylinidae > Tachinus > Tachinus sp. AB-2021. The sequence goes on from JARJEC010123922.1 coordinate 11,039, forward strand.
AATAGAATTTTGAGAAACGAATTATCCCGTATAAAAATTTCACAACAAAATCGAATTTCCAATAAAATTTTCTGCAAATTTCTTAGTTATTTTTGAAAAACAAACATGCTGAGAGTGTACCATTTATCGGATACATCAGAAGTATTAAAACACCAGATACAAAAAAGGTTTAAACGAAAAGTCAGATTTCGTGGTTCAAATTTTTTAGACAACGCTATTAATGCAAATTAAAAAACTAAATTTAATAAAACGTTATTACCGTAATATCGAACAAAGCCGTATTTTAGCATTTTTCATAAGTTTATAAAAGTTTTAAAATCCAGAAACATTTTATATAGTATAAATTTATCAATCAATTTCATTGTTTGCGAGACTGTTGTAAACATTTAGAAATTTAAAGAGAGCGTCATTTTTAAGATTAAGCGAAGTAATACCAACATTAGAAAGAACAATAAATTAAAAATGTTTCTATTATCACTAGTCGTACACAATTAATTTGCGCGTTAGCTTAAGCAACTCAGTATAATTATTTGCTAATTTATTGTTTGATATTTTTGTAAAGATGATTCGTTAAAATAATTATAAAAAGAATTACAACAACAAAAATTCTAGGTTGTGTTATTCAACTTAACTCAAATAAATTATTTTATAACATAAAGTTAAAATACACAAAATTAACTCGGAAAATGAATGACAAATATATGAATATTGTTTACCTTTTTTTCTCAATGTTGGTGCATATTTCAATAGTAGTTATAGTAAAATAAATAAAACTCACTAGAAAGTAGACCTCATAAAACTATCACATATCAAAATTGAAATCAATACTGAAACTGTGAAAAAGTTAGCAATTGCAATTTCACAATAACACCAAACGTATAGGGAAATAAATTGAATTTATTAATTCAACCTCAAATGCAGCTATAATTTAAAGAAAGGTGCAGGTATATTTAAAATTACCTACAGTCTGTCTGCCTATTTCTGTCCTCTTTCTAAGACTAATCACCGACGCCAGAGGTTAACCACATCTGGGATTTTTGCCGCTAATTCAAAAATTCCTACCTGAATTTTTGGATTCTTTAACGTGCGCGCAACATCTAAACAACACACGGAACCTAACTCTTTCTATGTAGAAGAAAGTGTGCTCAATACGACTTTTCGTTAAACTGAAAAAATTCGACTTTCGTAGTAAGAACCACCCGGATTCCAATCAGGGACATTTGAAACAGCTGTCAACATACTTATCACTGTGCCATTTGAGCGACATATACATTAAGCTCAATGCTAAACTTAATAGTAATTGCATCAGTTATATTAAACAGGGATAACATGATCTTACATTGGGTAAATGGAGAAATTAGTTAAAAATTCGATCATACATTCATTGCATTAATTAAATCATGCCTAAGTAAAATTGCACGACTTCAGTTACGCAGATTTTGACATTGTGAGGACATAATCCTTATAGATTCTAACCGACCACATAATTAATAACAAATATTATACTGATTTACATGCTAATCTCGATCGTTACTGGAACATAACAATGCAAATCAGTTGCACGGCATGATAAATGCGATAGTTCATAGTTGTTGTAAATACAAAAAACAAGTAATAATTATGTTGATTCATAAGTTAAAAAATTGTAAAAATGAATAACACTGAAACGTGCTTTACCGCAATTTTCGTACAATTTTTATTAGAAATTAGAAATTGCTTTATTTATCTATCTGTCAGTCTGTCTGTGACAGAATTTTTAGACCATTATGCAATGCATGCACAAATTGCCGTGCCGATGTGGCATATCCAGTACGCTCAATGCCAAATATTTGCAAAGGTAAAGCAACGTTAGAACTGGTCAGCATTTGGATAGATGGCTGCTTAGCCCTTCCTAACAGTACAACAAAGATAACAATTGATGGCGCTGTAGATATCGGAAGCAAATTTCTAGTATAACAAGGCGTAACGCAACACACACACATATAAATGCGGCTGAAGGACCTCGAAGTCGATGGCCAGTTAGATAAAACCCAACAAATACAAATACTAATACTATACATGCTTGTTGAATGAAATTATTTTCACAACAAACTCCGCGCTCTGTCCGAAAGCAACGATACAACCGCGAACGATCCGTTATTTTACCATTCCTCTTTCTTTCAGCTAAGAAGATATATTTATACAAACACTTCTATCACACCATCTTCTTTCATATTTTTTAAATGGTCCTTCGGGTCCTATAAACACTTTTTGATTTATACATATCCACTATTTTTGCAATATTTTCATCTGACTACATAATTGAATTAATTGATTCAAAATCAAACAAAATATACGCTGAAACTTGAAAGTTCGTGAGCAAACAACAAACTAAAAAAATGTGAGGGTGTTTGGTACATACACACACCATATAAAAATACGATATTATATTTTACATTAATTATTTTTATCGTACAAATACGATAATTATCCTAATTCTAGCACTACGTATACACAGGCCAATAGTCTCGTTTTTTACAGCTACTCATTTTTCAATGAATAAAAGGGGTGTTTCGCATGTGTCCTAAACCTAACTCTCATTCTTATTCTCTCACTTTATCCTCATCCAAATCCCTCAAATTGTTAAATCTCAAAAAGTCGTTTTGAGGAATGCTGTTGTCTCTTAAAAAAATACCGAAAACATTTTCTTTTTTTTATTTTCTTTTAAAACTTTTCATTTAAAAAATGAATCGAAAAACTGATTAATCAAAGTTTCAAAGTTGTTCTTATTCTTTCTATCAGTTTTATTAAATAGATTTCAGGTGAAATGAACAAATACACCATTTAATTGGCAATTTCGTTAATATAGCAATAACTTGAGACTTGCGTTACTTTAGTTCGTGCCAAATTACCAAAAAAGCCAAAACCAAACAAATTTATTAAGCATATAAGAAAATAAAAACTAATTTTGAATGCGCTTCATTCCTAATCTCTAAACAGTTAAAATTCTGCAAGGTCTCTATTATTTAAATTAAAATTGAGAAATATAATAATGAATTCAATTGATATATAAATCCATAAATTCAATAATAACACAGTTAGTAAATACATTGTTCGCATTAAACAATTAGTTAAATATAGTAGCAAGTAGTTTAACAACTTATCATGTGTGAACAGACAAATTTTGTCAAGTGTTTATTAAAACCGTTTGGTCAATGAAATAGAATTAATTCTATTTTGGAGCTAGAAGAGATACACTCCATTCCACACTAGACAAGAAACACGCTACAATATATAATACAATGTTTTTTTCATGCTTTTCGGTCTTCATAGACATAATGTGTTTCATTTAAAAAATGTTATTTTTTAAATATATCTCAAACTGGTTATTCAATTGTTTTTCTATTTTCATCTTTAAAATCAGCAAAGAAAATACTACAACTTTGACAATTTAACCAAAACTGTAACTCTAATAATAAACAAAGTTAGAAATGGGGATAAGTTGCGACACCCTGTCTCTCTCGGAAGAGAATGCTATTATTTGTTCGGACCATTATAACCCTAATACATAATTTTGATTTTCCTTAGTTTATTGATTTTGTAAACAGCTAGTTTTGTGAATAACATTTTTAAATATTAATCAACTAACTGTTCATTTGCATAATACCATTGTGTTAATGATACGTTTTTATAAAACTAGATGGGTATGGCACCCCCATAAAACCCAAAATCGTTTAGTGATAAATCGGTAATTTAATATTTGTTTTGTACTTGCAAACTAGATTTTAAGTTAATTGCTACTGTGTTGCAACTTGTTTATTCTTATAGTCTTAAACAGCATTCTAAGATTATTTATGTATTGATTAAAACACCGGTGGGAATTTTACATTTATGAATGTATTATGATGTTATTGGTGTTTCGCAAAAAAAACAAAAAAAGTTAAAAACAAAAATAAAAAAGTTTGTTGCTTAAAAAAAGCATTATTGTTAGAAAAAACGTAGGCACTGCTTAAGGCTCGACATGCCGCATCTAAAATTCCGGTATTTGACGTTTTTGACTCTAGCGGCTCAAACATTTAATAATGAAAATTAAGAAAATTACTCTGCTATCGAATAAGTTTTTTTAGTTATAATTTTTTCTCTGCAATTGACATTTAATCTTGTTGTTTAGGCATAAACAAAGGCATTTGTTATGTAGATAATTACAAATCTAATCCGATATCCGGATAAATTATTCTTTTCTAAACAATTCGGCGTAAATAAAAATGAAATTAAAAGAACCGCCCAAGTGGCTCAGTGGCTGACTGCTGTGCCAGGGGTCCGGGTTCGATTCCCGAGCAGCCCTTACTTAGAGACTCGACATTTTCAGGTTAAGAATAATCGTATTGAGCATATCTTCTTTCGGATAAGAAAAAAACTGTATGTTCCGTCGGTGATTAGTCCAAAGATGACACAAATAGGAGGCCGACGTTAAATAAATAAACAAAACAAAAATTAAAAGATAAAGTTACAATCATTTGAGAGCTACACGCCTCTGTTAGTTTTTGTTTTTACTGCCGTAAAGTATTGCCATTTGTATGAATTGCGTACGGGGCGTTATTTAATAAAACATTTCACGTATTCAGGAATATTTAAATCTCTGTATATACCTAAACAGGTGCACCCGCAGATCATGTACCGCTTCTCGGTACCTAGCCCTTTAAAAAGTAATTGCAAAAAAATTTCCGTTTTTATTTCAAATAGTATTTAATTTTTAAAATTATTATTCATAATGTATCACGATAACCCAATTGACAGTATTTGTGATGATGAAGTATTAAACATGCAAAATGCAAAATTTGGTTAAAATAAAAGCAAAGTGTCTGATGTTGCACAACTTTTATTGAAATTTGTACCAAACCAAATTAAAACTGGTAGATTCCGTATAAAAAATTAAAACAAAATTTTAGTAAAATGTATAATGTACCTATTTTGAAATTTATTGTGCCCCCTACTCCATATAGTGTTATGCTCCAGAACTCACCTATAACAAAAAAAAAAAACGTTGAATTATTACATTTAAAAAATATTTATGTAAAATAACATTGATTATATAATTTAGCAATTCTAATCAATCATTATGAAATAGAATTTAATAACAATATAAAAATAGTTGATATTTTTATAAGAACAGCAATCTTATTCAAGTATTTACCAAGCAACCTGTTATATCACAAAGTCATCATTACCGTTTTTAGTGGCTAGCTAGAAAAGTCGGTTTGTGAACGGTAGGTTTGTGAACGGTAGGTTTGTGAATGGTAGGTTTTAGATGCAAATAGAATTTGAGATTTTATTTGTTTTTTTTTTTGTTAAAACTTTCAACACGTTCTAGTAAACTTTACGATTATGAAAGCTAAAGAAAATTACTTCATTATGAGACGTGTTTTCGCTTTAAATAGATATTGCAAAAATGAAATTAGCGGATTGGTGCTGGAAAAGGTTATATTTATATATATATATATATATATATATATATTGTGGCAAGAGGTGAGATTTTTTTTAGAATAGTTCGATCGTGCGAACAAGAAAACAAAATAATTCCATTCATGTGAATTTCTAATGGAAAACCATTCTCCTTATCGATTTTTAAACGGTAATTTAAAAAATGCGAATGTAATAAATACGATTTACTACTCAATTCATTATTAATAACAATTACGGGAATAGAATGTTTTGCGGAATTCCAGGCATTAATAAAATTATGCGAGCAATTGTTGTCAGCGCTATTAACTCCACCCACATGTGATTCGTAATAAGTATTTTTGCAATTCATCTGGCCATCACAATATTCTCACCTACATATATAAATAACATTTTGTTGCTTTTTCTCATTAACATGATATACAAAAATTAAACTCAAAACTAGGTTAGTTAAATAAATTATACAAAAACGAGATTGTAAATCCCATCCACATCCAATTCGTTAAATGAATAGATTCCTATTTTTTATAGTGGAATAAAACATAACTAATCATCATTAATGTAAAGATTTTACGTCTGAAAGTGATTTTCGAGTGACAATTAAATAAAACGCATGATTAATTTTATTTTTAGTTAGAACGACGACACGGCATTCGTTAGTCATTTCAATTCCTTGCTAATCGTGTTTTAAGGTGATTGTTAATTGTTATGCATTTATCACTTTGCGTCATTGTTTTGCATAGAAAACATTTTCTTAGAATTCAATGTTTGACATGCTCGACACGTAATAAACTATAAAACATGGAAATCACCAAGTAATCGAAAAGAAAATTAAATTGATCAAGTTGATCTAGTTCTATATACAAATTATTCAAATGCTCACTACCGTAAAATAAATTGAATTTAGAATTCAATACATATATGGCAAAAACAAATATAGTTTATGTATGTAATATTTTCATAAAACAAATACTTAAATCCAATGAAGTTATGTAATTATTAAGTTATACAGTTTATAAGAAATTTACTAAAATTATTAATAAATTTATTTATAAATAATATTATTTATTTATAAAATTTTATGAAATAGTTTACGTTTTGCAAAATGTGTACATTCAACGAAAATTGTAAAATGCTTGCAAAATGGTTCGAACTGTTGATTAAAGCGCAAAATAAATAGAAAATGTTAGTGGGTTTTAGGACAAAAAAATGGTTTTTGCAAAAAATAAAGTTTTGTAGAAAATTTATTTAACAACAGTCAAGTTAAAAATCAAATCAAGTAAATCAGAGTAAAGTCCTCCTATATAATTATAGGTGAAAAATAATAGCTTTTTATATTTTTTTGTTAATAGATTTACTGTAGAGTACTTTAAAGGAAAAACAAATTAATAATAAAATTTAAAAAATAAAGTTTCGAATATATTTTATTCGAAATTGTGGAATTCTGCAAATTTAATAGTTTTTAACAAAATTTTAAAAAATATTTCTTTGCAGAAATTTATTATATTACGTATATTTGGAAAATTGACATAAAATTGCCGATTAAAAATAACACATTAATAAAATATATAGCGTTCAAGTAAAATTATAGTACCCCGTGCGGTGCCTACTAATACTATTACTAGATCGGTATAATAAAATAAGTAAAACTGGAATTAATATAAATTGACTAAAGCAAAATATAATAAAAACTAAAATAATTTTAAGAATATATTAACTATTAAATATAAAGGTTAAAGTAATAAACATAATACAACTAGCGGTAATGGATGGGTGATAACAGCACTCGCAATTTTCATTGTCAGGAGTTATTGCATGCATTATGACTCGTTGAATAATACAAAAATATGTTAATTGAGATAGTTCTCGTTATCTGTAATGTAAAAAAGTATTTATATCATAATTTGTTCAATATTATATGTGTAAAGAAAGGAATGATAATTTGACACTTGAGGAAGTTAGACGAGTTTAAATAAAATAATAATGTTCTATGTCCTTGGGGACTGCATATGATCCAAATTTTATTTTATTCCGACATTATAATATATGCAATGCAATAATAATTCGCATATATATATATATATATATATATATATATATATATATATATATATATATAGACTCACACCATTGTGCGTGTTTATTTAGTAATAGTATGACTAATAAAAATAAATTTTTTCAACATTCATTCTTTATTTTATGCTAAAATAACAAGATTCTTTTTAAGTTGATTGAATTTATTTTAACATAATCATTGATATTACCTTTTTTTATTATTTATTATTTTTATTGGTAGAATATAAAAAGCTTCTTACAAACACTATTTCCTTAACGATGTGTTTTAGAATTTCAAAAATAAGTCATTAAGAAAATAAATTATTTTTCCTTAACGACATGTTTAAGAATTTTCTAAAACACGTTAGTAATGTTACTGTAAACAAAAATTGATATTTGATCCTAAAAAGTTTTGAATAGTACACGTTCGGAGAACGCATAAAGTGGCAGTAACTTCGCATTTAAGTAAACGTTCTAGATTTTATTTAAAACGAATTTAAATGAAGTTGTTATGTTTATCAAGTACATAATTTTAGATCAAACGCAATATTATTATCTATCTCGTTTTAATTGTAAATATAAAAAAGCCATTCAATGTAAAATAATAAGTATCAATGAAGTAAATTACTGACAAAACTGGTGCATCCTAATAATAAATATTTAATCGAAACCCGGTAATTGATATTGAATACGAATGAAAAAAGATCACGCTTAAGCTCAATGAAATTGAGTACGAGAGGAAAATTTACTACCAAATTTGTTAATTACAAAAAATAACACCTTTCGTTCCACTATTCATGTACACTTCGAAATTTTATTAATTAAAGTTCTTTGTAATTATTATAATTAGGTATATTTATTTAATAAACATAAACAACACATAACTGAAATTTATATTGCAACTAAATTAATAGAATCAATTTAAAAAAATAAATTAACATTGTCATACAATCCGTTTTCTATAATCTTTCCTTATGTATTTTTAGAACGTGACTGACTACTTTGAGTTTTTATCGACACATTATGCACTCAGAGGACGTTGTACTTTATTAGAAATGACCGAAACCTTTTAGTCATAAGTTATGAAAACCTGCTTTCAAACTCAACTTAATAAACATACCAAAAATGCGGTCCGACGAGTAGAAAAATACAACAAATTAATAGTAGAGAGCAGTGCAATAAAATTAAAAGATTTGCTTATGTTGTATGGAATTTTTAAATACTTAACATTATCGTAAAGCATATCAGCAATTTATACGAAATATGATTCGTTATTACATTTATTTCATTTTTCAGAATTATGTTAAATGTAAATTTGTCATTAAAGTTCAATTACATTTGATTTATTCTAAGAAATTGATAGTGTTTAAAGCACTATTACTTTTACTTCAATAAAATCTCTTTATTGTAATATATTTTCACTCACGCTCATTGTATGTAAATCAGCTTAATCCGACTTACTCTGACTGCTTATTGGAAATTTATAAATTCATAATCTTCATTATGTTACCAAAGTAATTAAACAAATGAAATTGCACTGGATTCTAGATTTTGTATAATAGTTTAATTAACATCATTTTATAAAATAGATAATAATTCGACGGAAACTAGCTTTTATGTAAGTGTAAGATTTACACTTCACTTTCAGACTAAGTTTAAATCATTTCAATAGTTTTAAGACGAGTAAAGGACATGGTAAAGCAGGAAGCTTTCAGGTAATTTCAGTCTGGCTTTCTAAGGAATTAACTTAGTTCTGGTTTTACATGTTCCTGATTTTTCATTTTAAATATTATACATTTGCTACCAAATAATTGAGGATGTTTAAAGTGTCTGAAATAAATGCCATTAGCTTGCTTCGCGTCTTTAATTTTCACTGTAGCGATAAAAACAATTAATGGGCCACAACTATAAAAAAAATCATTTATCTGTATGCACGAGTAGGAATATAATGTTGAAAATTCAACGCATACATTTATTTCAACATAGCTATATACAAAACATTGCATTTAGGAAAGTCTGTGTGATATTACATTATATAATCCTTCATAGTTGCAACGCGTGTCTTATAAAACCGGTTAATTTTATTTAGTCCATGAAGTATAAAAAATACGGAGTCAACAACAAACACCGATTAGAATCATGATCTCACATTTATGTTGCGTAATCGCAATATTTGTATAGATGTGTGCGCTATCGTATCGGATTAATGCGATGTGATAATGAGCCATATAACAATGATATGTTTTAATTAAAAGCGATCGATCGGGTCCGAAACACGTAGAAAACTTGGTAAGATGTATTTATAACGGTTATTTATGAAAACTGTTGTGCCCGGCTTGAATTGCAAACGTAAAATTTTACTACCACTCGTTCGGCCGTTTTATTTTTAATAATCTCTATAAACTGAATTACTCCACCAATTCGAGAGTAATTCTATCATTGGTGCCTAATGAGACCGACGTTTCAAAAACTGAAGATATTTAGCCGCAGCAATGCCATCAAAATAAAATTAAAGTGCTTAGGTGAAATTGGTACAAAAATTAGATATGACAAAACCCGGTAATTTTTTTGAATTTAAGTTTCATTGATTTCTGCAAACGTTCCACAATGCTTTTTTTAGGTATTAATAATAATAGTTCAAAGCCAATTTATTTCCATAAAGTAAATGTGTAACACCAACTTAATATCCCGCAAACTTTACAGTTATTTCTTAAAATAGGATAACCCTTTGCAGTTTTATATACAACATACAGGGTGTTATTATCCTTATTACTGTACCTTCGGGAGCGTATTCTGCAGTTAAAATAAAGCTAATTATAATATATACCAAAAACGTTTCATTACGAAAATGCAGGGTAATAAATAAATATTTGAACGTTTTAACGTCCTCATTTATTGCCCTTCCCATTTTAATTTTTTCACTTGCTCCCTCTTTTCTAAACATCA
>JARJEC010123923.1:0-18182 GCA_030264575.1 Tachinus sp. AB-2021
AAATGCTGAAAAAGGGCGCTTTCGAACAGTCTGAAACTAATTAAAATACATTTTACATTGTTGAAAGCCGAGGAAAATTAGTCGTTAAAATTACGTAATTTGGAAAAAAATCAAAATTCAATTTTTTTTTTGAATCTTTCAACTGCTCCGCAAATTAGCTTTGTTGCTATAGAAACAGAGCATATTTAAAATAATAATTCGATTGTTTTCAATAGCTTTTAACGCGGATTTTAGTGTAAATTAGCGTGTGAAATTAAAAATAAACATTGGTAAATAAAAGTGTGACTCACTGATTTCGCTTGTATGGTAGGTCAGCGCCAACTCCACCAGGAGGGTTGACTATGGCGATGTTGTTGCCGTCGTTGGAGACGGAAATCGCGGCGTTTCCCTGGTGATACCAGCGATTACGCGAATTATTATCAAAAATAATTCCGGGGGTAATAATTTCATCGTTCACAGCCTTACGAGGTAAACAGAAGTACACTTTGCCTTGTGTACTATGAGGTATTTGTATCACAAAATGCGCTACGTCCAACTTTGTCCAGACCTCACTCACTCGAAAATCCGTCATGTCTTCACACCAGGTGTCCCTAACGTCCGCCGTCTTCGTTGTTCTGATTGCGATGCCCTGGTGCAAGTTGGCCCCGCGAGCCTCAAACTTGATCGTCTTGTATTGGCCATCGGCAGAATCCTCCCGCGACACTTCCAGTACCGAGTCAAATCGCGGCTGTTGATTGTCGAGTGTGTACGGCGCGACGACACAAGCGGAACTGATTAGTAGTAAAGTTATTATCATCTGGCGAGGTACACCGCTCGCCATGTTACACAAAACTGACGAGTGTAAACAGAAGTAAGCCTTATAACCATAATCAAACGTCAGGTGACGGGTAGCACGAAATTACGCGAACTGTCAGAGCTCCGCCGCCTCTCCAAACAAATCAATATTCCCAACTGAAGCTAAGCGAAATTACCAGAACAAGCAACCCTGAAGGCAGCTGCGCAGAAACGAACGCAGGCAACCAACATTGCACCGTCATTTGAACAATAATTTATTTACTTTATCAAAAACAAACTAAATAAATATACTGCAATTAAATATTAGATATTTACGATCTTAAAAGATAAAAAAACATCTTTTTTCCTTGCATAAATCACTATTTTAGTAAAGTAATATTTGTTGCAAACTTATTAGAAAATTTTCAAAACTGCTCCAAAATAAAAAATAATCAGAAAGAAACCTTTTGTAGCCATTTTCCGAATATTATAAAAACAAAGCAAAAACTTGAAATATTAAAAAAATATATTAAAATTGAAACTATTGAGGATAATTGAAATTGCCGCAAAACCGTAAGCAAACTTTAAAAAACAAAAATTGTACGATACAAATTTTCATTTGTTTTATATATCTTGGCCAAAGAAATTAAAATTTTGATTTTTCAAGCTCCAAAGACAATTTAGGCTCAAAAAGTATACATTTTTAAATTTCTCAATTGTGATCAACATATCTAATAATATTTTATAACTTTAGCAGCGGTTTATATAAAAACTTTGATTGTTTAGCAATTATTTGTTTTTTTTAGTAGTAAATTGCTACATATATACACAAAAAATACTAAATAGTAAATAAACTAAGAATATTACAAATTAACTTAAAAATATACGTACTTATAAACAATATATAAATAACAAAATAAAACAAAACAAAATTAACAAATAAGTAGTGTAGCAGTTAACTACTACGGGCATGTACATCTGTGCTACTCGTTGCACGTCGCAAATGATTTGTTTGTTACACACGAAAGTTCATTAATGTGAGGTCAGAAATATAGCGTCTTAAAAAATATCATAATAACAAATTATGTCAAAAATGAAATCGCATTCATTCGACTAAAATTACGTCGTCTATTGGGCATATGACGTTATAATTACAAATATTACTTAAAAATAACTTGTTTTTGCTGGCTGGGATAGATCGAAGACTTATTTTATAGAAATCAGCAAAGGTGTTTTGTAACTGTTCAAATGGGAAAAAACAAAAGCCAAGTAATATGTCATAAACATAACCTTTTACATATTTACTAGTAACTGAGATGTGTTTTGGTGACCTTTTTGGTTATACCAATCAAAAATTATGTTTCTCTCTAAAAGTACTAACAGATGACTTGACACTATGTACGTGGGTTCTGTTTTACCCATTTGAACATCTCAAAAGCGCCATCTATTGGTTCTTGAATTTATCCTATACTTCCGTTGTTGCGTTTTTGCAGGTGATCTGTGGTTTTTGCACCAATTAATAGAGCACAAAAAGCTGATTCTACAACGATGTGTAATGAAAATGGTCAAAAATGCTCTTACTTCCTTCTTGCAGCCTAGTCCTGAATTGAAATAAGCAATAGGACAAAATTAGGAAAGTCCTGATTTTACCACCTCTAGTGGTAAATTTTGAACTGCTGAAATGGGAAAAACAAAACTTACGTGATATATTAGAAAACTAACCTAATACATATTTATTAGTGACGGAGATGTCTTTTGTTGACATTTTTGGTTATAAAAATTAAGTATTGTAGCGATTTTTTTCTCAAAAACTACTTTTAAATCACTGCACACTGATGTCACGTGGTTTTGTTTTCCCCATTTGAACATCTCATAAGCGCCATCTATTGGTTCTTGATTACTGACAGATTTCTATTGTTGACCTCTTTGGTTATAAAAATTAAAAATTTTAGGAAATTTTTTCTCGAAAACTACTTATAGATCACTTCACACTAATCACGTGAGTTTTATTTTGAACATCTCAAAAGCGCCATCTATTTTTTGCGTAGCACAAAAGTCAATAAAATGTGCTACAAACCGAAGTTAGAAATTAATAGAAAAAAGAAAACAAAAAGCCAAATTCATAATTCATTTGAAAGACTATTTAGCTGTTAATTATTATTAACTACTATGGTAGTTTATATCAGAGCAGCATTTACAATTAACAGTACCAATTTTCCCCTTATATAATACGCTGTGCAACGCTACTGATTTATTCTAACTTCACTTTAAACGTTTAACCTTGAACTTCCCCTTATGCAACGCCTTGCAACAAAATGGTGGGGATAATTTCTAATAACCTAAATAATTATTAACAATCTATTTGAATTGAATGCGTGATTTATATTACTGTCAGAACACTGCAGATACAATTAAGAGGCGTGTCGTATAATTGAGTAATTATGTACATGTTTTATTCGAAATAAGGCTTTGGGTATTTAATTTAATAATAAAATCATCAATACATCACACACCTTATCTGTCAAATTTATCTTGGTACAAGGTTATAACAGTTTTCAATTTCAAGCCATTAAAAATGCTTAGTCGGAAGCTGTTGCTCTCGATTTTTAACATTTCCGCGAGATCCTACTCCTCGAAAATTCTACCCGGCTGTAGTGCTACTACGAAATGCATCCCGCAATGTAGGTAAACATTTTAATGTGCTCTATAATTTTAAATGCTGCTTACAGTTACTTAAATGGTAAATGGAAATCTACTAATATTTTTGTTGTGTAATAAAATATTTCGCGATAAAAATATGGCGGGTAAATTTAAATTCGATATATACCGAGTCATTCGCAATTTAAAATCAAATTAATAAATTCATTCTAATAGTCTGGTTTACTCGAGCAAGTAAAACTATACTAGTCTATAGAGTGTACACACTATCCAAGATCTAGTAAAATGTTTACATTACGCAATTTATTTGCAAGTACTCTCAAATATTACTAGGTTTTAAGAATTATTTTTAAATTAATTATTAAAATAATTAATGTCTGGTATATTAAAGTAAAGAAAAGTATTGTTTTATACGAATCGCGATCTTAGGAACGTAATGAGTAAAAAAATACTTATTTTTCTTTAAGAATAATACATACATTTTTTTCGGACACTTAATGGAAATAAAATACATTTTATAAGAAATTAAAATTAATGTTGTCTAAAAACATACTTTCATATATAATCCAAATCAAATGAACATTTTCTTTAGCGCTGTCTTCTCTTCGATATGAAAATAGCTTCATTTTGACTAAATATACTTGAAATTAGCGCGTCAAATAAGAAATATTGGCAACACTGACACTTAAATGGCGGCAATTTAAACTAACGCTTAATTATTTTGAAGCAAATCGCATTTTACAAATTAGTGCAACTTTCTAGTAGTGCATTTAACTTCTTGGGTAAGTGGTTCTTTCTTTCTTAAATCTAACACTAATAATTTAAACAGTAGCAGTAGCATACATACTTACATAATATTTTTAGTATCGTTCTTTATCAACAATAAAAATAGAGATAAGCAAATGATCAACAAGGTTATTCCATACTTTCCGCTGCTGGCGATAGCAATATGTACGTATTTTAATCTCGTATTCTGATATCATTCTTATTGTGTTCCTTTGAAGATTCGACAATGGGTGATTGTAATGTCATTAAGACAGCATCAATTGAGGACGTGAAGTCAGCCAAAGAAAAAAATGTTTTGCTCATTGATGTTAGAGAACCGGCAGAATTGAAAGAAACCGGTGTTATTCCGGACAGTATTAATATTCCGCGTATGTAAAGTTTAATTTAATTTGCAAAATCAAATTGTCATTGATGATGCAATTCATATTTTAGGTTATTTTTTTAAATTTTAACTACAACTTCACGTTGCTATTATTCTGAATTTGTAAAAACTAAAGATTTTAAGCCGGTTATGCAACGGTTTCTGTTGTAAACGTAGAAATAAAAATTATCACAGAAAAGTGCGCATTTCATGTAATCGCTCATGACACCTTTGACTAGAACTAAACCGGCTGCATAAACCAGCTTATATTAATTATCAACAGTTGCTTTATTATCAATTTTTAGTGGCCTCTGTAAAAGACACTCTCGAAAAGACTTCACCGCAGGATTTCCAAAAGAAGTTTGGTCATGAAAAGCCGAATTACGATACCGATATTATATTCACTTGCAGATCCGGAAACAGATCAGCAAAGGCTTATAAAATAGCTGAAGATCTTGGATATACAAAGTAATTCAATTATACAGATCATAAATTCGAAACCAACAATTCTTTTGTTTTAGTTTGCGCAATTTTGATGGAGGGTGGTTGAAATGGGCCGCTAAATCTATGTAAATAGTGAAATATGATCAATATAGTTTAGAAATGAGCATTTTAATTCTCTCTTTTATTTATTCAAATTCCTATCCCATTTAGATGTAAACAAACGTGTGTACATGAGTATGTGAATGTGTTGTGGTACTAATTGCGTACGATATAATAGGTTCTATCTAGCATCTTTATATTTTCTAGAAGAATGGCATATAGCGATTCACACTGACTTTAAAATAAGCATTATTAAATATTTATATTATTTATTAGGTTCTCTTTGGATAAATCGAATGAATATGTCAAGTGGAGGGGATAATAAAATCGTTACCTATGAAGATGTGAAAAATATCGACAGCAATACTCTGCTAATTGATGTGAGGGAACCTACGGAATTGAAAGAGACTGGCATACTCCCAAGCAGTATAAACATACCACGTAAGTTCAAGTTTTTAAATAAAAAAATCATGGCAGGACATAGAGACACCATTGTGCATTTTTTTAATTTTTCCAAAATAATTTCAGTTTGTTTAAAATGCACAATTAATTCATGGGGAACTATTAATTTAAAGAGGGAATTTATTTTAACTAATTAATAAAAAAAACTTTGTTATTTGTGTGAAAAAAATCGTAAATTCCTTCTGAATTGAGTAATGAGATGTAGCAACTACTTTCATTTAAAACACACTTCGTTTCATTGAAATTGATTATTATTTCGAAACAAGAAAATCAAATTTCAATAAACTGAAGTATGGTTTGTTCCGATTTTACAAATAACATATTCTGCAAAATTAAAATAAAGTTAAGAAAATACAAATGGGGCAACCGCCAGGGTGGCATATCCAGTAAGGCCGATGTCGAATGTTTGCAAAACAAACGTTATGCACGGTCGGCACTTGGATGGGTAACCGTGTACCGTCTACCGTATTACGGGTATGCTGGAGCTGCTATCTTCACGATGTCCCAATTATGGTTGGGTGGTGTATGTATGTACAAGACTGGAGTGAGAGCTATGTATCGTAAAACGGGCCGAAATTCCGTATTTATTTGACGTACAACGGTTTAAATAGTAATATTAAATAAAAATTAAGTTTTTTATGCAATATTTTAGTCTACTCATACACTCTAGATATATTTGTCGCGGCGATTCCCTCACCTCTGTACGTTTATTGTACAATATTCCGGCTCGTTTTCTATACACGGTGGAACTTTATAAGGCAGTGCTCCAACGTATAGGAGAAAAGCAAAATCCAATAGATGGCGCTTTGGAGATGTTCAAATATTAAAAATGATCAATAGGCGAAAATCAAGAACGAATAGATGGCGCCTTTAATATGTTCAAATGGGAAAAACAAAACCCGCGTGATCAGTGTGAAGTAGTTTTAGAATAAAAATCCCTAAAATTTTCAATTTTTATAACGAAAAGGTCAACAAAAAACATCTCTGTCGATGGTAAATATATATTAGGTTAGTTTTTTGACATATCACGTGGGTTTTGTTTTCCCAATTTGAGCAGTTCAAAATTTAACGCCAGAGGTAAGCCATTTCGCTGATTTTCTCTTGTAGCAGCCATTGACAAGTAATTTGACAGTTCAAATTGTGGATGTAAGCAGCTTACAACGAACGCAGCGTTCGCCTATTCTGTCCCGAACACACTTTTTGCACCAAAGGAACTTTAGCCGTTCGGAAATGAACAATATTTGACGTTCTTTTTACAGCGATGCATTAACATTAACAATTATTAAAATGTTGATTGCGGCATCTTAAAATTCATTCCATTCCATGATGAGATAACGGTGCCCTATTTCAATAAATTACTCACCGTTATTTCAGCAAAATTATTAAATTATTCAAGTCGTTTTTATTTTTATCGGTCGCCGTAGTTTGCCTATTATGCAAAATATATTCTTATTGGATTTAATTATTAAAAATGAAATTTAATCACAAACGCCAGACTTGCAAATTTTGTTGGCTATTATTTAATAATTTGATCCTTGATACTAATGAAAAGAACAATTTTATTAATTACATTAATACAAATGACAAATTAATCTATATCTGTTGTTGCTGTCACACCGCTTGCACCGCTGTGTTCGTTTATTCCCTTTTACACTACACCGACCGCACTTGACTATTACACTACACCGCTCCTGCACCTCAACAAACGCATCTATTGAATACACTGTACAAGTGAACAAATTGACTGTATAAATTAAAAAAATTTAAGGGAAAATACAAATAAAACAAGCAACAGATTCAAAGAGAAATAAATACAAATGAAATAAGAAACAAAATGAATTAGAATCTAATTTAAAATGTGAAGTGAATTAAAAAAATAAGTAATAGTTATTTGCTCTAATTTCTGCCTGGTAAACTAATAAAAACATTTGTTTACAGTGGGACAAGTTGAGGTTGCTTTTAAAGATTTATCCCAGGAAGAATTTGCAGGTAAATACGGCTGCGAAAAACCCAATTCTGATAAACCCATTGTGTTTAGCTGTAAGGCGGGCATTAGAAGCGACAAAGCCATGCACATTATTGAAAAATTAGGATATGTAAAGTGAGTACAATTAGGAATTTGTTAAAAGTAACAACAATATATTTCCTACAAACAATTGATAATTCAAGCCTGTGATTTTGATTTTTAAACGGAAAAATTTGTGGTTTTTAATAGTACCTATTATCCAATAGTATTTATTTATACTTAAAGTATGTAAATTGTATTTATTTTTAATCAACTGTATACTATTTTGTTTTAGTGTCCGCAATTACAAAGGAGGCTGGTTGGACTGGGACGAAAATAATAAGAAATAACCGAATGTTAGATTTACAAATAAATAGAATAAAACCGTTCCTTATTTATTTCTACTATCCTATAAGTTAGATTTATATATATTAATTTAGGACGTTGCAATTTTTTCTATAAAAACTTCTATTGGCTGCAATATTTTAAATTTCCATTGAAATAAAATAGGAAATAAATAAAAGTAAAAAATTCTATTTAAAATTAATTCAAATTCTATAGGTTAATAGGTTTTGTTTCTACAAGCTACAGAACTGGTTCTGCGTCAGTTCTTGAACGGTGTTTTACGTTCAGACAGAACACTTACTAATTACAAACTAAAACTTTGTTTCCATTGAAGAAGACTGCTCAGGAACAGTCAAATCAGTGAATAGATACCAAAAGTTGAGTTTTTTATTCCAAGTAGGATCAAAACTTGTGAGCACTTTCTGCGGAGACAAACCAAATAATTCAGAAATTTCAGAACTCATTCATAACTTGTCCAGAATCACTTTGCTAATTGCTTAATGGAACAAAGTAAAATATTTGGAAGAATCTAATTTAAATGTAAACTAACATGAACATAGCAAGTAATTATTGAATTTTTTACTTTACTGCATACATTTTTTATATCAGACAGTATACATGACCCCACCCAAGGTTATAACCTATAATACTCACAATCAAATATTCATAATCCATTTATTAATCCATAACACATCAACATGTCCATAGCAAGTTATGAAGATGTTAAAAATGTCCAAGCTGATACATTCCTGATTGATGTCCGTGAAAAATCCGAGCTGGAAGAAACCGGTGTTTTACCCAACAGTATTAACATACCCCGTAAGATTTAATTTCAATTACAAATCCATATACTCAAATTATTACTTCAGTGGGGCAATTGGAAGATGTATTGAAGTCCTTGTCCAACGATGATTTTAAATTGAATTATGGACGTTCAAAGCCACAAATCGATGAAACTATCATATTTTCCTGTAAGGCCGGCGGTCGAGCATTGAAAGCAGTGCAAATTGCTTCTAATGCTGGATATAATAAGTATGTAATAATATTTCCGTTTATTGTCATATTTTGAAGTTGCAGGTAGCCCACTAATATTAGGATTATATGGGTTATGATTTTTTATTCATATTATATGGACATAAAAATCAATCAAAACTTAAAGTTGGATGCAATTGACTCAAACATTAAATGCCAATAGTTTATTATCACAATAGCATGATTATTATTTAAATCAAATTTCATTGTTGTAACTTAATTGTCAAATTTATATGAACATTTTCTGTCAGCTGATATTTTTGTTTGTTTCAGTTTGAGCTACTACAAAGGAAGCTGGTTGGATTGGGCGCAGAAATCACAACAATAACATATAAAATCATCAATTAATGTTTTATAGTTATTATTATTAAGCAAAATATATGTTTACCTAAGTCTACTTATTTTTATCGGCTAATTTAGAACTGATCATATCTTTAAATTGGCCCAAAATTAAATTCTCTCGTTTGCTGCGTTCTTCCTTGCTGAACATAGCAAGAGCCCGTTTCTCATCCGCTGAGTAGATTTGGTTTTCTTTGCGGATACGTACTGCTTCCATACGTCTATGTCTGCTACCGGACATAACGTAACCTTGTGATTCGTAACTCGCGATTTCATCTGATGTTAGGCCAATTTCTCCTCTTCTAGGTATGCGTTTGCCTTCGGCAACGTATGCAGCCATTGCGGCGCCTTCACCTGGCAGCAAAGCTTTGCCCATTTCTTTGTGTGTTAAGGTGCTGTGGGATTTCATTTGGGGACCCACTAAGCTATCGTCCAAATCATCGCTTTCAGAATCATCAGATATTACCGTTTTTTTGGATGAGACTGAAATTAATTTAGAATCGTTAAAATACAAGCAAAAACAACAGCGGCAGCAATAATAATCAGATTAACAACCTTTTTTAAAATTTCCATTAATAATGTAAGCAAAACCATGATTGGTTCTAAATGCATGATGGATGGTAACTAAGGTCGCGATTGGTCAAAATAAATTCATGATGGCTGCTATATTTTTTAAATCAAATATTACTTAACTCAGTTTAATTAATTTTGGAACTGACCTGATTTTTCCACCCACTTCTCTTCATCAGAAGAAGGGCTCTCACTACCGGAAAACACCTTCTTTTTTTTCTTTTTCTTCTTTTCTTTTTTGTGCTTCTTTGATTTTTTGCTTTTCTTTTCCTTCTTTTTCTTCTTCTTATCTTTTGACTCCTTTTTGCTTTCTATTTTAACTTCGTCATCGTCATCATCGGCACTGTTAATGAATACAGAAAATGCTACTATTATAATCCTATTTTAGGCAATAATAATTTGAACAGGTTTTGTTGCAAAAAACACCTAACTAACGGCCACTGATTTGTGGTGCCGTGTTTGTACGGGAACCAATTTACAAGATTGGCAACTAATTTCCTAGCAGTACGGCACCCAGCTGATAACTAAAGCTGAAATTTGACTTAAGCGTATGGCACCTGTCTTGAACAAATTAATAATTATTTGAGAATGTGGGATACAATAAAATGTGTTAAAAATAAACTAATATAAAAAATAAATTATAAAAAACTTACAATATAAGTGGCGGTGATTGTCCCCAAATATTTGCACAATCCTTAAGCCCCAACAATTCCCTTTCTTGTCTCCTCGCTTCCATAAATTCCTCCTCTTGTGTCAAACTCTTATGACTCCGTTTATGCAACGCATGATTCCCATGACCCCTATTAAAATCATCCTTTTTATACCGATTGCCATACTGACTTTCCTTATGCCGATGCTGTGGTGATCTCGATCTTGATGTTGGATAATGCTGATGCTTCCGCTCAGGTTGTCTACTATAAGACTTCGAACGATCTCTCGATCTCCTGTGTCTGGTATCTGGTGACCTATCACCTCTTCTCATTATTGTGCAAACTTAACAAACTAATAATCATAAATGGAAGTTCATCAGATAGGAAGATGCAGAGCTATTTTATAAAGGTTATGTTATTGCCCAAACACAAACTTAACCTGCAACTTTACAGCTGATTAAAAATATTATTTGTGGGAAATAGAAATGTCCGAATATGATAATGTACGTGTTAGTAGATTGATTTTAAAAGGTGATAAGAAAAAGTGAGTATTAATTAAGATATGTTAGGTTTGGAATGAAAATATTTATTTGTAGTTTTTGCTGTTAATTTTATTAATAAAGTAAACAAATAGTGTTGGGGTATCAATGCTAAATCTTATTTATTATTGCTTTCTATGCTTTATGATCATAAACAATGCAGAAGTTGTTGAAAGACTTAAAAATGGACACTCTTTACATTATAATCATTTATATTTCGACGCTCGCAAATAACATTATAACTCCAAATGTAAATACACTCATATCTTGCTTTAGATACATTCCGGAAGAATAAACGGTAAAGCAAATCAATTATTTGATCAAATGTAACAGTGCCACAGGCTGAATCTTGAACTAAACGGACCATATAACAAAACATTATGGGCCGGACCGTATATCGATAAAGGGCCATCATTTAAAGAGGCTAATATAGTCAAATGTTGTATATTGCTTTGTGATTTTATAACCACATAAAATACTATTATTTAACAAAAAAATTATGCTGAAAATCCAGATACGATGTTATTTCCTGCGAGCCTGAATCTGTACGCAACTTTTATTTTATAGTGTACATTTTAGTAAGCATCTGCAGAATTTACGATAATCAATCTTGTTTCAGAGGTAAAAAACGTAAGCATAAGAGCAAAAAGCATGAAGTGGAAAAAATAGAAGTAGATAAAGACAGTATCGAACATGCTAATTGGTGGAAAATAACAAAAGTTGAAGAGATGAGCGGACCAGTCGCAATTGAATTCGGCAAGCACACCTATGTAAAAGCTTTAGATAATGGTTTATTTACATTGGGAGCACCACATGCAGATTACGAAGGTCCGTCTCCCGAAGAAATTTTGACTGCGGTTACCATAAACGAAAGAAAAATTGCTTTTAAATCAGGCTACGGAAAATATTTGCGAGTTGAAAAAGATGGAGCCGTTACTGGACGATCGGATGCAATCGGTGCTATGGAACAGTGGGAGCCGGTTTTTCAAGATGGAAAATTGGCCATACAAGTTAGTTAATATTGGTTTTATTAAAGTGAGGTTAAATATACAAAATATTAGGATTTTTTATAATAATTTATATCGTAATCGTTCTAAAATTGGATACTTACATTTTTCAGTCGTACACTGAATGTTTTCTATCAATCGATGATGAAGACGATGCAATTGTTGCTGTAAATAAAATTGCAAAGGAAAGTAATTTTGTCAATATCAGATGTCAATCGGTTAAACAGGATACGTCTGCAAAGGAAATTCCAGCTGAGGAACAGGGATCGCTGGAACAAGTTGAAATTAATTATGTGTATGTAAATATAATGAACGTCTTAAATTCGCATATAGCAAATTGGTTGATGTGCTTGTAATTTTATCAAGTTTTATTCTATGAGTGATAAAATTGCATATGAACCAATTTTATTAGTTTAAAATTGTAAAACCTAACTTAAATTTCATATTCTAAATATCATAATTGACCGTCGCAATAAGTATAAAATTGTAATGTTTAAAACAAAAAAACCTCTCTATTTGTACAGTGAAATCTCTTATAAACAGTGTTGCAAATGATTTTGTCCGATTAATAACCCAGGCGAAGGAGCACTTTTATCATAGTGACTAATGTTTCATAGACACCTCCTCCCGGATAAAAAAAACTATATATATATATATAATATATATATATATTTTTATCAACACATTTTGTTTTTTAGTAGAGATTTCACTGTATATAAAATTTTTAAACTTAGCTTAGAAATATTAAATATGCAATAAAAAAGATAACTAACAGTAAATTCATTGCAGGAAAAAATTCCAAAAGTTTCAAGATAAAAAAATGCGTATTAGCAAGGAGGATAGAGGTGCATTGGATAAAGCTAAAACTGAGGGAACATTCCATGAAACAATGTTGGATCGTCGCAGCAAAATGAAGGCGGATAGATATTGCAAATGATCGAAGGAATAATCAAGAGCATTTCCGCAATTAACATGTTTGTTTTTTTTTATTTAGACTAATGTAAAAGATCAATTATACAGCAAGAAAAAGAAATACAAAATAAAATTTAATTATTCTAATGGTTTCATCCAAGGATACACGATCCACTTGCTTTTAAATATATATATATAATGTATATAAATTAAAATATTGGGGGGAGGGGGGATGTTGTGTTGTTGGCGCAGGAACCCACAAATACACACTACTCTTTCATTTATATTTATTTTTTAGTAACATCCTTTGTGGGTTCCATCCTGGGCTTCAATTGGTTACTCAGTCCGCACTTAACATTAATACGGTTACGCACATATCACTCAACTGCCGTCTTCACTTTGTTTGGCCCGGTTCGCTTTGAGCCAATCGACAAACTCATCTAACATTACTGGCCCTAAACAGAAAATATAGTTATTCAGCATAATCAGTTTATTATTTTTCACATCAATTATTGTTGGCTCAACGCGCTCCGTTTTGTTGCAGAGAGAACCTACTAAAATACGTTCAAACTTAAAAGTTTTCATCAAAACAAATGCATGTGGATGGAACATAATCAGAAAGAGGTTCAACAACCTCACAAGGGTGGACTCTATAGCTTTTGGGGCACGTTTACTGTAATACGCAAGTGTTGTTTACAACACACACAGTCCACAACAGCCAATAGATGTTTCTTGTTGTACTGTTCATGATGTGCACATCAAACAACATGTTTGTTTACTTGTAAACTCTCTCGAGAATATATTCTGATTTTGTAAATAATAATAAATGTAACATTAAAAGAAATCAATACTTACAGGCGCCATCTACATCGTAATTTGACAGTTCGATATTGATAGTCCTTGAAAACTCCAATATATTACACCACTGATCTTTATTAATAACTTTATATTTAGATTGATCGAGAAAATGACTGAAATGTGAGTATAGTGGCCAGTGTTTCCCCAACAGGAGACCCAGCATCGCTTTCGCCGTTTCCATATCCATACTGCGCTGATCTTTATCCTAAAATCAAAACGAGAAATATAAAAATATTTATCTGTCAATTTAACTATATAAAAGTAATTTTCAAATCAATTTCTGATTGTTTTATTTCAGGTTTACTTTCCGTGGCAATTTCCAGTGCTACCAACTTAGAAATAGAAACAATCCTATGTTGATAGTTGATGAAAATAATAATCAAAATTAAATTACCCTGGCAAAATCGTAAGCGTATCTATAAATTGCTTTAAAATGATTCTGATCATTGAGTAGACATTTTAAATGATCTAATCTCGCCTGCACTTTGCTAATCGAGTCACATTGCAGATCTGAGAGGCCTCTGAGCCACTCTTCTTGTGTGAAAAAACCCATCTGACGTGCTTGCATCCTATAGGCTAGTACGAGCATGACGACATTTTCCGGTTCGACGCCAATGTCCTCGCAGAATTTTTCCATTCCTTCAGGACCCAACGTGTCCGGATCATCGGGCGTCGTGTATTCCCTGAACCATGTGAGGCATCGTTTTTGACTGAACTGAGTCGCCTCGTCCACCCGACTTCCGTATCTCCTCGAACTAGAATTAAATTGTAGATAGATTTTTAAAATGGTATGTTTTATATTTTTATCTATACTAGAATTCCACAATAAAATTTCGTATTAAACCCAATAAATAAATAAATAGAAGCCTTGCATAACCAATAAATATATTAACCTTGATAATTTTGCAATGGATTTAATTTGCAATCGCATTAAATGCAGCGGTTATAATTAATAGCAAGTTAAGAGTAATTAATTAATAATCACACATACTAACTCATCCATGGTGATGCTGGGACTACTCTGAATGTGTGTATGCGCGTATAACTGATCTAATTATAGCCCATCAGCAGACTAAAAATAAATATCTCACCAATCCAAAACACATTATCAATCACGAGATAATTAAATAATTGGATGCAATTAAAATGGCAGGACAAACAATAACAACTCACCTGTTGTAATTACGTATTCGTTTCGACGAGTATCTGTCCTCTTCGGCAGAGTTCATTTCTGTTGTAGCCCTGCGCTTGCTGCGAGGCATCGCACTTTAAGCCACGCGTATGAAATTTTCTGCAAAAAAATATATTTAAAAAGTGACATTAATTGTCAGATTGTATCCGGGTGCTACATGTATTATTTAATGGCAATTTCTTTTAACAACGTAGGCAACTTAATCAACATTAATGCAATCAATTCAGTCGAATTTGTATAATTATTAACTATATAATTATTTGAATCACAATTATCGATAAATATTTTTGTTTATAATATAGTCTTTTAGGCGGTAATGAGAATGTATAAAACATTTTTGATTTGTACTGCACTTTACATTTTAATTTGATTTATTAAGTTATCATTCAAAGTATTTTTTAAAATAGGATGAAGAAAACGGCTTTATGGGATTTCAATTGTTTTTAAATACATTTCATTTTAAGCAATTCTAAATGCACTTAGAACAAATAATTATTCAATACATAAAAATTATAACCAAACAAAATCTTCTGGAATTTTCATAATGCAGTCTTAAAACATCGATAGTTTTTACAACAAAATAACCTAAAATTTAGATCAGATAAATAAAATGTTTATAATTTGTTTTGGTGTCTCCTAAGGTTTTGTACAAATAAAAAAACTATATTCAATTTATTTGTAGCAGAGTTGATAGCTGAAAACATTATTTAATCGTATTACATAAAATCTAAGCTGAAATTATCTTTCCAGATAAATAAATTTATAATTATGAATTCCATCGACCTTATTTTCAGATCCTTCAGAATATATAAGGCGATGTATCAACAAATATTCGAAGGTTAAATATTTCTAAATATTTAACTTAAAATATCAAAGCCAACTGAAACATTTAATAACAAACATAACCTGCATTGCAATTATTTTAATTAATTTGCATTTAATTAAATTTAATTGACATATCTAGGACAAATCTGAAAGGGCACCCCTTTCATCTTTGAAGATGAATCAATATTAATCAATTTATGATTAAGATAGAAATAGAATTTAATTTAAAAAATTAAATAAATAAGAGTTACCTGATTAATTTACCCTGTGTTGGTTAATGTGTAATGGAAACCACCCTCCCAACATGAGATCTTAAAGCGTTGGCTGTTTGGTGGATTTAGGTGTTGTAAATAGTTCGCTATAGTGGATGTGAAATCCTTTAGGACTCCCAGCGATTTTTACTATTACAATTCACCTAGAACTTGACTCGTGCTGTGTTTGTCTACTGGAAGCATCAGCTGGGAACATGGTTTAACCTTGAACTAAAACTGGTAATTTTAGACCCGTGCTGTTAGCAGCAATGTGAATTTTAGACGATGCTGCCAATGCAATGCATGTGAAACACAGTCCACTATGTAAAAGCACCAGATATTTAAATTGAATTGCGCCTAATATTCAGCATCATCTTGTGGTTAACTGCAAGTGTGGTGGCCTATAGACAAGTTTAATTTGATGTAAATAAAAAATTATAATTAGCTTTTGATTAATCCACTATCTACTTAGTAAATTAACATTTGAATAATTCCACTTAAGCAAGATATTTTTATTAGTGCACTTATTCACATTCTGTGTAAAATTTTCAACGCTAGTACGCCAGTGCAACAGACTTAAATTGTGCTTTTCAGAATATTTCTTAATAAAAATATCAAGCAAAATATTATTAATTTTTTTCAATTTTATTTATAAATTTTTAAATGATACAAGAAAAAATATATAGTAACATTTACATATACATAAGTTTGCAGCAAATATTTTTAATAAAGAATATAAATATAGTAACAGTATTATCTGAAGATATTCTCTTAATCTATCTTAAAATACTATTAATCTATATCAATAATAATAATAATTATAAATGAAAAAATGTACAGACTCATTTTTTGTAGTTGAAAAACATTTTTATAGCAAATATAAACAGCTACGGCTTTAAGGCCTCTACACCACCCAGATAGTACTAAAGAAAAATATAAACAAAATCAAACAAAAAATGAAATAGATCAGATTGAAAACATTTCATTTCTGATCTATTTCATTGAAACAATTTTATCACAAATATTTTTGGTTACTTGTATTACAAGGGAAATAAAAATATCCAAAAAAAATAGAACTTCCAGTAAGTATGTTGTTAACAGATCCATGCTTACTGGAAGCCAATTATTAAACCTAAATAAATATTTCTTGACAACTATGTTGCATAATTTTATTCCTTTGGTGAAAATTGCTAATTTTCTATATAAAAAGTTATACGTACGCTTTATATAAGTTTCATGTTTTTCTTTATACATACAGAGTAGAGTGCCAATGACTTTCTCAAAAATATTGTTCCCAATTTATAAAAAATTATTATCTATCAACTTTTGATCTAATCAATTTTTCATTTTCTTCTTTTTTATATTACATTTTCTTTAATTAAAGTAAATTTCTCTCGTTCTTTAATATAATAATCTTGGTACAATGTAGTGAATTAAAAATAAATAAACAACTCGAGTGATATCAGTTAATAAAAAAGGGCCAGCCCGAAACTAAATCGGCAATATTTACACGATCTCTCCTTTTTTTCTGTTAACTTAAAAAATAATTACATAACGGGATTATCAAATTTGATACCCTTCGTCACAAAAACTTCCTCGTAAGCGCCGTCTTGTTGTAGCTCCAATACGTGGAATTTTTTCAGTACAAGTAAGCTGTAAAATTTCTGTGCGGCCTGCAAATTTTTTTGTCAATATCTAACGGATTTATTTTATAATAAATATTTACCTGTTTTCGTGTGCTCTTATTGCACATATCAGTTAATGTTATTTGGTCTGAATTATTGAATTTCTTTTTCACAACAGTGAATAGCTGATATGCCCTCTTGTTCAATACTCTCTCTTCGAATTGTTCATCAGATTCATCAACTTGTTGTTGATCTTCCACCTGTTTTGCCATTAAAAATTTATTAAGATTCATTAAAAATGATAAAGGATTAGGCAGGAATTCTTCTTGAATGACAAAAGGATCTGGAAGTAAGAATTTTTAAGGTATTAAGGATAGGAATAATAAGGAAGGGATAAATAATCACATTACTAACAAAATAATATTAGGTGAATACGAGACATATGCTG
>JARJEC010123952.1:0-10309 GCA_030264575.1 Tachinus sp. AB-2021
CGAAACGTCGGAAGCACGAGAATACATTACAATGTATTGTGTCCGGAAAGGACATAGGTCAATCCGACGCAATAATTAAGCGTCGTCCCCTTCTAAATCATTCAATATTATTTTCTGCCATATAATAATTTATGTACATGATCCGACATTAATGCTGGCTATTGATTTGTAACAATAATACCTTTCAGTAAAATTATAGATAATTTTACTTATTGCCGTCTGGAAAAAAATAAATGCATAGTTTATGTCGTTAATACTTTAATTGATATTTACAACACTGAAGTTTTATGTGTTAATATGTTCACTTTGAATGTTAAAAGGACATAAATAACTACGTTGTAATGCCATGTGAAAAAAGCATAATATGGTTTTATTTTTCCCATAGCAATAATTTTACTAATGCAAAATAAATCATTTATGCTAAATTATTTTTTTCTGTTTTGCCATTCGTATGATATATTTGAGGATGATATATAATGATTAGTATTATTTCTCTTCCACCTACTCTTTTTTTTGTAACATGCAATTTAGTCTAAATATTATCAATGAAATAAAACAATTTACTATGTTTTTTATCACTAATTTATTCTCTCGAATATATTACTAGTTTCGGCTCCACTAGAGCCTTTTACGGATGTTACAAGTTATATAACTAATCTTCGGATGCCGAAACTAGTAATGTATTCGAGAGAATAAATTTGTGATAACAAACTTAGTAAATTGTTTTATTTCATAAGAATGGATTATCACATATTAACGGTCAGTTTAATTAATTATATTATTATCAATAGTAATATATTAAGTGCATCGAAAATTATTGAAAAGTTTGCTTGAAAATATAGTTGGAACCAGGAACTAGATGAGTTAATTTTGATTAATTTGATCAAAAGTGCACGAAACGCGAATGAAAGTATGGTGTTTTGATAAAGGCAACTTAATTTTAAATGAAAACTTTTTTAGATACTTATTTCATGAAATAAATTTAGTAAAGTATTTTGCGATATTTACACGATTCAATTTGTTAAAATGAATTAATCCAATTTTTAAACATTATTGGGTTTATTACACTGACAGGTATTAATTGATTTGTCAAGTTTAATATTATTTACATTTCTTAGTCTCAGTGTATTTATCACTGTAATTCTTGCACATGTGCAATCTTTACTGTAATTTTTGATAAGTGCAATTTTCAATATGGGTGAAATTTGATTTGTCAAATATTTAAAAATTGCTTAATATAATTGGTTTATAATTATTGAAGAAAATAGTCACTATCATAGTTTGTTATGGATATCGTTCTAGCGTACTACAAAAACAAATAATTTTGATAATAAAATGCTTGAACTTTTTGATACTCTATAACTATTATTATATTAAATTCAATGTTTGAACGATAGAATTTGCACAAAAGATAGTGTCGTATTAAACAAAAACTAATATTTAAAAAAAATCATTCATATTTTTTTGTAATTAATTAAATAAAATCTAAAACACAAACAATTTGTGGGAAAAAACAAAAAACATTAAAAATATCTACGTCTTTTATTTTTATTTTTATTTTTTTATTATATTATTTCATTTTTTCGGGCACTTCAATTTCTTCAAGATCTACATTTTATTTTAACCTACATTTATACATTACATATGCATTTATAAACGTGTCGATTTTACATTTTAAAATATTTTATACTGAAGAAAAATTATATTTTAGTCTTAGCAACAGTACTTTTTAAATTGTATAATAATTGATTATATTGAAATAATTTTATATTTTGTTGTATGCGTATAGATATTTAACGTAGGCAACGTGACGAGCATGTTCAACTGGTGGGCTATGTTAAAACCCAACAACATTTATTTTAGCTGAAAAAAGTCTTTTTACTTCTTTATTTAAGTTTTAATCAAATTTTTTTAATATATTTGCATTGATTAATTGAATCTTTGCTTCTGATGTATTATGACTTTAGTTTTATAAGTCATTTTGCACTTTAAAAAGTGTGTAATTATGTATAAATATAATAAAACTGTTACATATTACATTACATAATTTTAAATTTCACTAATATTAATAAATACTATCCATATATTTGGAAACTAAAAAAGTTGAATAAATGTTGAGAATTGTATTTTGTTTTTATAAAAGGGGCTTAGTTTATATTACTTATCATAAGACTGATACACGATTTTTGCAATATTTTGCTTTGTAATTTATTATATAAAATATATTTTAAGAATTTATCATATTATTAATAATATAGGACATTCTAAAATATAATTGGAAACAAAGTTTAGTTACAAATCAGATTAATTGTGTCTATTTTAAGACTTTCATCTACTATTTTTTATCTTTTCGTTCACAATTAAAATAAGAATACTTAAAAAGTGTTTAAATATTTAAATATTATTATAAATAAACAGTATCGGCCAAAACTATTGCTCTTATTTAAGTTGAATTGTAATAGCATAAAATTTTTTTCTATTATTCTTGGTATTCAATTGTGTAATTGCTAGAAAACGGAGTCACTACTGCTACGTTAAGCGAATGCTCCTTTGAAGTAAACCCAAACCACATCTTCTCTGCATATCCACTTTCAGACTATACGAGTCTTGATATTTTTCATTAACTGGTTTAAATGGAGATTGATCACTTGTTCTTGATACTTTTTGCCATTTATATATTAGCTAGAAATGGAATATATAGTTTTAATTTTATATTTATAATGCTAAATTTAAAAGTTAAACTTCGAAATGGGTAGCTAATAAAATTATGTATTAGGCATATTTACCAGTTTTTTTAATAATAAAAAAAAAGAAAACGACGCTACATGAATATATCCGTTCCTCATGTCAAGTGGTCTATTGCCAATATCAATGATGCTCTAGTATCTTTCCTGTGTGGATAGAAAGATTCCTGGTGTCGATAAAACTTCAGTTTCTCTCTAACGTCGAGGACTTAGGTCCTGGTGTCAAACCGCTGACCTAATATGAGAACGTACAACTCAATAATGTATTCCTTTTTTGTTTTATTTTTTTGCCAAATATCTGTTCCCTTATTCTTTGCTTAAAATTTATTTAACGTTGGCTTATTTCTGTCATCTTTGGACTATTCACGGACACAAGCAGTTAACCATATCTGGAATTTTTTCCCGATTATGCCTGATGCGCATGTAAAAAATTCAGCCAGCAGCTCCTATTACCTGTTGTAGACTGTGTGCGTTTTGCGTGCTGTAGGCTGGATTAAGTAAAATTTAGAATTGACGCGGCCCTTGGAACTGTGACGGTAGAAACTTATAACACTTGCTTCATTTTTACACTCAACCAACGCTAAATATACTTTGCCTATAGAATCCGTTTCATTGCAGTTTTTCATCTGCTTTCTGATCATGATCTATCCACGTGCAATTGTTTAAAACAAACTCTTGTGGTTTCATGGACTGTGAATTGCTTACATTCTAAAATAGAACGTGATAAGTGTTATAACACAAAATAATTATCATATATCAGTGGAACTTTATCCAGAAATAGATGGCGGTATTCTTAATACAATAATGCGTTTAACAGCCGGGGTAGCTTATCAAAAATGGCCCACCTCCAATGTTTGTAAGGTATGCAACGTTAGGCTTAGATAGCACATTGATGGGTAATTGCCCCGCCTACCGGTATCATTCACCATTGTTAAAAAATTAATGGCGCTCTAGAGTTCGGACACAAATTTCTACAATAACAAGTCTTAACTACACTACACTACTATATACACATAGCTACATAAACACGGCTGAAGGACCTGAAAGTTGAAGACTAGTCAGTAAAAAATAGCAAAAACAAATAGTACTGAAATAAAACAATTTTCTATGTTTAATATCACGAATTTATTCTCTCAAATACATTTCAAGTTGCACTAGAGCCTTCTACGGTTGTTACAAGTTATATAATAGTAATATAACTTGTAACATCCGTAGAAGGCTCTAGAGAATAAATTCGTGATAAGAAACTTAGTAAATTGTTTTATTTCATAAGAATGGATTATCACATAGTAACGGTCACTTCAATTAATTATAATAAATACTACTACCAATGCGTTTTTCTGTTAAAGTAGAAGCGCGGATGTATCTCAATATTGTCGTCTGCTACGCATGACACAGAACGCATAGATAAATATTTGCGGTGTTTAAGTTCCAGTTCGTATTCTCTTGGCCTATAAATCATAATTAAATCTAGATAGATAGTGGCAACATCAACATAGGTATAACATCCTATCATTCCAATACATACATTTTGCATTGTTGACAATAAACATAATACAGTAGTTTTAATTTTAAGAAATATGATGTTGTAAATTAATTCTTACAAGATTTGCCAAACATATTCATTAATCGGTGCATGTCAAAAATAATGAAATTCTGAAAATATTTTGGACATACACCAAACGTGTTCATGACTGCTGACTTTTACCGGGGAATGTCGGCTCAGTAACAGATACATTTAATATTTTATCAGTATTTTTTTACATTAAATGTTTGTGAAACTTTTTCTTAATTTAAGGTGTGTCAATTTATTATTATTAAAATTGGGTAGTTTTAAACAAACTCAATAAAAATCAAATTTTCATTTTCATTTTTCATAAAAAATAAACTCTCATTCAACCGAGTGTAAAAGTGTATTGTTATTGATATCGTTAATGTATACAAATTGTGCACTCATTTTTAAATAAAATAAAACGGTGGTTTATTCTTTATCGATCGAATTAAATGTGTATGTAACTTCAAAGTATTTTCAATGTTAAGGTTGAAATGATGCAGATGTATGTAAATTTGTTCTATCTGAAATCAAAATGCCGTAACGTAATTAAATCCGTGAACAAATTTATACATATTTTATAGGTGGGGGATAATGTTGTAACAAGGAGACCTCTCTGCCCATATCCATAAAATAGTAGTTTAGAGAACACGTCATAAACGCGGTTTGATATAACTCTGTTGAATTGCACATTAAATATTTCTTAAATATTTTATTTTAGTCGTAAATGATAAGTTTTCAATTATTTAATATTAATAAAAATACTATAAAATCCAAATTTATATCGATATAGAAATATAAAAGAGTAAAATGTAATTAAATATGAAGTTTATTGGAAACTTAAAATTAATTAACAAAATTAATGTGACTAGTAATATGTCTTTTTTGTGGAAAAAATATAAAGATACTAAGAAGACATGAATCTAGAACACTAAATATACTACAGACAACCATTATGACAATTCAGCGAAAATCAAAACAATTAAATGAAAAGTTTAAAATCAATTACACAAATTCACCTGTTACATGTTTTTCAAACATTTCCTATTGCTTTCTTATTATTTAATAATATTTTTGAATATTATGCAATCATTAATCAAAATATTTAAATGTTTTGCTATATTTTTTGACAAATTAACAATATTATGACACAGTTTTTGGCATTTTTCCATATTGATTAACATTTTTTAACATTTGTCAACATTTCACAGGCATTTTAAAACCTATGAAAAGTATTTAACAATATTTTAATTGTTAACATTTCTAATTTCTAACATGTTACAAAATCTTTAGGTAATTCAAAAACTACCGAATTTTATACTAATTATACTTTTATACTTAAAAATAATTCTCAATATTTTAAGATAAAAGTTAAAAGTTAAAATGCCCACTTACGCATAACACTGTTGAATAAATGTATACAAATCTTTTTTGTCGCCGAATAAAAAAGTTATTCAGCTTTTATTCGGAGACGCACCATAAAGCTCAGTTGCCCATTCCGTAAAAGGTCTAATGGAGAGAATATTCGTCGAGCAGACAGTATATTAGTCTGCTGTATCGACAGGAAACTCGGTATTTGAATGCTTTTATGTATGCTATAGTATAAGTTATTTCAGCATAAATGATATTATAACTTTATTTTCTCGTAGCATTTACTTTTTTTTTAATTACAAATAATTTTATTACTATAATTTTTGACTAATTATATGTAATTAATTGTATTTCTAATACATATAGTAATAATAGTAATAGATTCTGACATCATAAATAAATGTGGAGCTAATTTTCAATTAGCCCATATCGAGGATGTAATATTGCAAGCATATTACTTTTATGAAACTCGTTTCTTATAAGGCTGAGTCGACGCTGAGCAGAAATGGCAGATAGAATTGCCACGACGTGGATTAGAACTACAGACCTTTTGAACTACAAGGTAGTAGAAACCAAATGACCATTTGTAAAATGGACTGCATGTCATTAATTATTGAATTATTGGGATACAATCTCAAGTAGGTAATGAACGAAAGTTTGATAGAAATACAAAAAAAAAATTAGTTACGATATAGAATGTCCAATAAATGCCGTCGATCAACGTTGACGCATTGCAGAAATGCGTTAACGTGGATGGATCTTCAATAAAGTTCTTGAAAACATCCTCCAACATTTCAATTAAAAATGCTGTTATTTCGCTTTGTATGTTATTTTTTTAAATGTGTAATAGTGAAATAGAAATGATTCAACATATCGGTATTCATTTAAACTGTTGCGGCATGAGCAGTAACTTATTTCTGTTGAAACCAGAAGTTCTCAGTACGTTTCATTAATTTTTCTACAAGTAAATAAGCAACAACATGTAGAAAGCAAGGCTACTTAGCGCTCCTAAAAAAGGTCCGATTATCCCAAGTTTTGACAAAGTGCATAACAAATACCACAATGTTACTTTTTCACTGCTAATAGGTATTGTCCTAAAGAATGTCTAACGTGCGCTCGACGAATTGCAGACTTAAATGTTGTCAGTTAGAAGGAACTTCAGGACGACTAATATCTTGTAAAGATGGAAATGTTTTTTCATAATAGTTTGAAAGCTCCGACGCAAAACTTCAAGTGCTTCAGTGGTTAAATGTTGTGGGCTATCTTCATCGGAGACTCTGATTGGATCCACATTTGTAGAGGTCACCACATTAGCAATACTTGTAAAGTGGTTATTGGTTATACAACATTACTGTATTGACAAAAATGATTAAACCCACTTAAAAAAACTTATAATTATAAAAAAAAACAATGTTGAGCACTCCAATGCATTAT
The DNA here is from genome assembly GCA_030264575.1 of Tachinus sp. AB-2021. Classification (NCBI taxonomy): domain Eukaryota; kingdom Metazoa; phylum Arthropoda; class Insecta; order Coleoptera; family Staphylinidae; genus Tachinus; species Tachinus sp. AB-2021. Next base: position 7,102 of record JARJEC010123952.1, read on the forward strand.
AGTAACTGTTTTCCTACCTTAGACTATAGAATGATTTTACCGTCACCTACCAACCGCAAATCACACCTTCTACAAATGTGTTTTCTTGTCTTTGCTATCCTGTATAATACCAGCCTTTACAACCACGCATTTTTCTCATTAAAAAGTAATAATTATATTATGTATCCCGCGACTGGAAAAAGGGCATTATCTTCTTTTAGTTAAAATTGAGTTGTCAATAAACATCTACAATTGCAAAAAAACAATCTATTTGAAAGTGAAACGAAAAATGAATTAATTCACTTATCAGTTTGTAGAAGGATTCTATATGATTAAAAAAACAAATGATATTTAATTATGCACAAACAGATAAAAAAATTAATCTAATACACATAAAAAAATCAAGCGTAACACAGATCATAAATTTTAGAATGTGCAAAGAATTTAATTTAAGCATGATTATTGCCTAGTAATTTAATGAAAACATTAAAAAAACATACTTGTTATATACACGGTGTGGCAAATTACATCGAAAACATAAAAGAACAAGCCTCATTATGACCCATGTTATACCTGCAAATGTTCCCAATAATCTGATATGTACTGGTACCAATAAAACATTTCAAAAAATTAAATGAATACACTTGGAAAATTACATAAGATTCTCAGTCTTTTTTCTTGTAAATTGCTCAGAATTTAATTAATTCTAATGCATTAAAAGTCAAAAATCTGCGCTATATATAAAACGCTATAAAATACATTAGCAAAAATATGTTTCAATGCCGTTAAATTATTTGGTTTATATAGAAATATATACTTTCTTTTTTAACAAGAAATATATATGATATGGTATAAAATAAAACATATTATGCACTGAGTTATCTTAAAAAAAAAGGGTTAGCTATTGTGAGAGGCATCAGTAAAATATCAAAATCTATTTTTCACAGTAAACTTTAAATTTTTGTGTTGCATATTGTCTCTCATGATATATGTCATTGTCATTAATATGGCTTGCCATTTTGTTAATATCATTATACATGTAGCAACAGATGTCCTAACATGCTATTGGAGGTTTCACATAAAAAGGAGGAGGTTTGTGAAACATCAAAATCGATTTTTACAGGAAGTTGTAAATTTGTGGGTTACATTTTGGCAGAGTTATACATGATATTGTTTGTCACTGTCACTCATATTTCTAAAGCATAAGCTTTACGCGGATTGCGATTTTGTCACCACTAGTCGTTTTAACGCGTCGCTAGATGTTTTAGATCACATTATCTTAAACTCATTTCTATGTAGTGTATTTAAACTAGATTAAAATTTGATTTAACTTGTGGCATAAATATCTCCCCTTCACAATTTCTTCAAAAATATGTGACAAAAACAAACAACATAAAACAAACAAAAAATTGCAAACAATTCACAGAAAAATGATTTATCAGAAAAGGAAATGACTATGGAAAACTATATTACGATTATAAAAACTAAACTTGTGTATGTAATGTATTGTTTAATAAAATCATAACCACGACGCAAAGGGACATATGAACCGATGACTTTACACTCACAATCGAACGCATCAAAGAAATTATAGTCGTAAACGTACCGTGACTAGGACGGCCAGAGCGCAAGAGCTGATAGAGAAAATGTACATAGATCTTCGAAGGGTATTCGAGGTCGGGATTTGCAAAGTTTCTCCCTGGTTTTTGCCAAAGGCCGGGACACGCATAGAACTGACTTCACTTAAGAAACGCGACACTTGCTCTGCTGTCTTTAGAGGCAAGTTTTTGCCAACTCTCCGCGAGTGTACATTGACGGTACGAGGAAAGGAAGGGCCGCGGGATTGTTAGCGCTTTCTTTACTGAAGGCGCAACATACTCCTGGTCCTTACATGAGTCCGCCAGTGTACATACCGCCGAACTATACGCAATATATCATGCTCTGCGGTACTGTAAAAGTCCAACCTTTGTTCCTACTCAATAAGTACTATACTGAGTGCAAATACTATCTATGTATTCGGCCGATTCGCTAGGCCAGCTAATACAAACCACGTTGTTTCATTAAGCTTTCTTACAAAAAAGATTATCTTCGTCTGGACGCAGGGACATGTGGGCATCGAAGAAAACGACCTATTCAAGGAAGGATCATACGGACGACATTCCAGTAAAGAATTAGACGCCAAGTTAGTAAGCGTAATAAACTAAGGCTCCCAGATAAAATAGCTTCTGTTCTTTCAAACAGCCAGGAGTCCATAGTAAAATGTCTCCATTTCCTGCAAGCCACAGGACTCCTGAAGTAATATAGGAGTAACAACAATTTGTTATGTTTTCTTTTTTATTCATTTAGTGTAGGTGTTAATTTATTCATTAGTTTTTATTTTATTCATATTTCTTTTGTATTAGTTTAGGTTCTGGCACCGGAGTCTCTTACAACAACAGTGTCATCTGAGTTAGGTTCTGTAATATTAGATGTAAGTTTTATTCTGACTGTGATACAAGTTTATTGTTACTTATTAATTTATTAAGTTTTAAAGTGTTAATACGTCGTCCCCGTCCCTACGCTGGAGTAGGCCCTAGGCGGCTATATATAAATATATAAATTAAGAGGCCAGTCAATGACCATAGCTGTAAACGCTTCAACTAAAAGAAAAAAGAAGGTATTATTTTTTCTTATTAATATCTTTTTTGTCAATTGTAAGCATTCTGGTCTAGTAGTTAAATTTGATCGAAAAAGTTTATTAAATATCAGTATTAGTAATGAGAAAAATAGAAGAAGTGATTTGTAAATTTTTGTAAGTATTGTTCAAGTTTTATTTATTTTAATTTTATATATTTGTTTCAATTAAAAATAGCTAAACAATATGTTATAGAACTAAAGAGTTAATTTATGAATTTAATAGGGAGTTTTTTTAATTAATATCAGTTGATTTAACAATTGATATTTTTTTCATTATTAATATTTCTAAAGAAAAATAAGTTATTGTAGACACATTTTGCTCACAATGTTACTCCATTTTTATTATTAAACTTTAAGAAAACAGTAGTAAGTCAATAGTATACTTTCTTTGTAGAACGCTGATCAATTATTTTCTAATTAATTTTTCTTTCTTTCTAATTTCATAATTATCACTCCGATCAATCAAGTATAGACGACGTTATGTGTACAATAAGAGTTCGTCATCGAATATTGAAAACAGCTTTGAGTACGATCAATAATGCATAAGAAATCG
>JARJEC010123955.1:0-12184 GCA_030264575.1 Tachinus sp. AB-2021
TAAACAAAGGCATTTGTTATGCAAATAATTAAAAACCTAATCCAATAGCCGGATAGATTGTTCTGTTCTAAACAATTCTCCCCAAACAAAAATGAAACTAATTAAAATGCAAAGTCACAATCATTTGAGAGCTACACCTCTATTCGCAGCAGTTTATTGTGTTTTTACTGCCGTAAAGTATTGCCATCTGTATGAATTGCGCACAGAGCGTGTCCTAAAACACTTCACGTATTCGGGAATATTTAAGTCTTTTTATGCTCCAGTGGCACCGTAGATCATGCTTCTCGGCACTTTGCCCCTTAATAAGAAAATACAAATTTTGAAACTATTTAAAAATCAATTAGAAACTTACTTCTAAAATTGGACATTTTTTTATGATTAATATTACTCAATAGCTGGGTGCGCTAGATTATTTATTTTTGAAAGCCGCATTTTTTTTTCTTAGGAGAAAAACCTTTAACGGGAGTATTAATATTACACCATAAGCTTCTGTGTGGGGGCTTGCGGACCACACTAATAACCCCTTTTGTCTAAGTAACTTTTGTATTCAGGTACTGTGGGTGGGTCACTATGGCATTAACTACTGGTACAGATTAGATATTTTTGTGACCCCACTAGCCCACCTATTTATTTATCAAGAAATTTGATATTAAATCATTTGTGATTAAATTTGTACAACATTTGAGTTGGCTTGACTAATTTTTTGTTGCTTAAAAGCTGGGCGGGTCACTATTAACTACCCGGGCAGCAAAGACGTCATTTTTTGGTCATAGATTTTTTTACATTTTGTAACTTTTAATATTTGAAGATTTTTTGTCATTTGCTTCATTTTATTGACTTTTCATAACGTTTATTACTTTTTCTATGACTTTTTTAAAAAGGTTTCTACATTATACTTTCACATTTTGGGATTCTAATTTCAACATTTTTGTTTGGCTTGTTTTGTTTACACATATTTTAAAAAATGTTGTTTTTTTTTATTTTATACATTTTTTTTCAATATTGTTCAATATTTTCTTAAATTTTTTGTTGTAGCCTTTTCTCAATATTTATTTATCAAGAAATTGGACATTAAATTATTTGTAATTAAATTTGTACAAACATTTGAGTTGGCTTGATTATTTTCTAGATTGCTTAAAAGCTGTTCGGGTTAACCAGCCAGCAAAGACGGTCATATTCACGTCATTTTTTGGTCATAGTTTGCGTCATTTTTACCTAAAACATGACGTAAATATGACGACGAAAATATGTCAGGGACCAAACACGTAATTTCGAAACGTGAAATTGATTTAATGACGTGAAACAAACGTCAGTTATTGACGTAAACTAGACGTGCTGGTATCTTTTCAATAAACTTACATCAATAAATAATGGGTTTTGGGCTGGTATGGGACAATCGGTTCTTTGTTATTAAAACATTACAATTATTTTAACCTTGTTTCTCAGTGCTGGCAGGCAGAAAAACTCCGAAACGTACGCTAAAATAAATGTAATTATATAAATAACAAACAACCGATTGTCCTATTCCCAGCCCACTACCCTTTCCAATACCTAAAATGACGTTACATCTTTCAACCAATAAAATCTTTATTATTAATCACCATTAATTATAAACACTTTATTAGATGACGTGTATTTTGAGTTATTTTGCTGCTGCAATTGGATAAATATTCAGGCTGACATCTTTTTCTTTTAACTAATTTCGCTTAAGAGTTTCACTGAATATCCGTAGTTTTTTCTTCTTAACTTAATTTTTCGGCTAACTAGCGATAACAATAACACCAACTTTAAACTCAACGCTTTACCTAATGAGTGAGGTTAGGTTCGTAAAACGTGTGGATCGTGATTATGTTGTGGCGTGTGCACAAGATAGTACCGGAAGATGCGAATTGAGGGCGCGTCGCATGTGGTAGTTCGACGTGAAACGTACGCTAACATGACGTTGTAACTATGACGTTTACGATACAAAATATACGTTATTATGACGTCGAAAATGAGACATCATTAAAAATGACGTCTATTAGACGTCATCTATTGGTCATCTGACGTTATATTTACGATTACTACCGAAAAATGACGTGCCTCTGCTGGCTGGGTACTGGTCTAGCATGGATCCAGATTGTTTATTTTTGTCTTGTCACTATAGTAAACAGAGCAACATGCGAACGCGCCATGAAAAGTTGAAAAGTCGAGGAATTTTAACATTTTTTCCCTTTTTTAAAATTCTATTGCTATTTTTATTACATTATAAATGTTTTGTCCACAATTTTGGGACTTTTTATATAGTTACACTGGAATTACTCCATGTAATGAACATTTTCATCGATCTACTATTTTATGATTGTAATGTCACGAAAATATTCTTTTAAGACCAAAAATTATAATATTGATATATGGTGGTGGGGATTGAACCCAGGGCATTTTTTTAAATATTATGACTTGCAATCATTTTCCTTGGCTGAATTTATGTAAACCAGTTGTAATGAAAATATGTATTGAGTAAATTTAAAAAAGATATACAGGCAAAAATATATATTTTGCTATGAAAAGGGTTATTCATTAGGGTTACCTTAACCTATATAAGTTGTTATTGTTGGAAGCAAGCTATTTTGGGAAAATGTACAAACAAATCAACATAAGCCTGACAATATTTGCATATTTCCACATATTGAATAGAATTCAATTGGAAATTAAGAGAAATAGATTCATTTGTTGGTGCGAAGGCGTATGCTGTTCTTGGAATGCTCTGAAAATAGACCACACAAGAAAACAAACACACTTGATTAGTACGATTAATTGGTTTAATTGACGTTGCTCACTTGTTGACTACAACAAACAATTAACAGCATGTATCAATTTGCTACGTATAATTAGTATCGTTAAAATTCATTCATTATTTATATTCAGTGGCATATGGCAAAAAACATGGATTGTTAATAGAAATTACATACATTGCAAAAATGGAGCAAGGTTATCCGACACTTTTATTCTCAATGTACAGTTATCATTCACTTTTAATAGTAAAAAATGATCGATTTCATATTTTAATGATTATTTTAATGAATATAATTCAAGGAGATAATTCGAAGTGCTTTGTTTACACACGAAATTTATCTATTTTATTGAAGCTAGAAATTGTGACGTAATCGAATTCAATATCAAGGCATTTGCACAATCTTGTATTCACCAGATATGGTTGGTTATTGTTGCAATGTATTTTTGCAAATTTTCAATTTTAATGTCGAGGTGATATTTTTTAATTGCGCGTTGCTAAAGATACCCAGGAAATTGCTTATTCCATTAATTAGCGAGCTAATGTGTTAACGGAATAAATCATAAGCAATGCGACTTTCAATTCGGAATCAAATAAATTGGTTTGCTGTGTAGGTTTTCCCATTTATTGGGATCTTATTTTGCCATACAAAGTCTGCTTGGTGATTAACGGTTAATTTCCAATCAGTATACAAGATAATTTCTTTGAAGCAGTTTCCTTCCATCTCCGTTCAAATTAACATAATTATGTGGCAATTACTTTGCCTGAATAATGTACACATTAAAAGTAATCGATCGATCAATCGCGGAAAATGTTTAGTTGCTATGATATAGCCGACCAAATCATGTGAGTTCAAGTGATTTATTATGGTAAATAATTACATAGTTTAAACTAACGTTTTGTTTATTTAGCATTTACGTGAAATTTAACACGGGATTATTTGATAAAACAAAATTCACAACTATTTTTTTTTCCTTGAATTCAGTTATTATTTTTTTCTTATTGTTGATCATTAGTGTTTTACTACTGGCTTGTGTAAGCATTACATGTGTTTGTCTATCTCATATACAGGATGTCAAAAAATTTTCTATAAATAATTCACTTTGTAATGTTTAAACACACATTTCACATGCTGCAAATGATTATTTTACATCTGCAAATAATTTGAGGATTCGGTTAGTCATCATTTTAATGGTCAATCGGAGAATGCATTCAGCACCTGCGCTCGGGGATTTTTTGTAGGTCAAATTTAAGATTGCAAGCAATTTTTTTGTATTTATTTTCTGTAAAAAATTATTTTTTGTTGTTTACTTTGTTGTTTTTTGATTCTGCTTATTTTATTTCATCAATTTGAAGCCATCAGAGCAAGAAGCATGATTTTGTGGAGCCCCAGGCAATCTGATTTGGTGGCCCCCTTATACCAAGAATAGGATTGTTAATTAACTGAATCAAACAACGCAGAAAGCACAACGTTTTTAATGATGATTTGAAATAAAATACAAGGACACAATTTCTTTTGTTATTCCGATAAGCATATTCATTTTGTTAAATGTAATAGGTAACTGATGCTTTTGTTTTTTGTCATTTTCTTTCTATACGGGAAAAGCAACAATTTTGGGAATAAGCAAAGACTCCAACGTAAAATTGGAAAATCAGTTTTATTGCTTTTGAAAATATTCTATCAAAATTGGAAAATACAAACAATACAATTTTTGTTGCATATTTTGTACTTTTCATAATCGCTTCTATAATTTTCTTGCATTTTCTTTCGTTTTTTTTTGTAACCTTTTCTACATTTTTGCTCACATTTTCATCAGTTTTTGATATTCAGAATTTTATTATTATTATTATTTATTTACATATTTATTGATATTTTACATGATATGTGTAAATTTCTACACATTTTGTGGCAATTTTCTACTTTTCACTACTACCTTCTTGATATTTTTGATAATCTCTACATATTGCTTTTTTTTAATATTCCTCATTGCTTATTGATTTTTTTCTCCTTTTCTTGCAAATCTCTACAAATGCATTTATTTATTTCTTTTGATGTTTGTAATTTTTTTGATATTTTGCACAGCCTTTCCAACTTAAAATTTGTAGATATTTTTAAAAATTTCGTGAAAGTTTCTTGACTATTTTAGGATTTTTTGTTATTTTCCTCATTTTATTGACTTTTCATAACTTTTATTTTTTTTTTCTATAACTTTAAAAAAATAATTCTGCATTATATTTTCCCTTTATGTGATTCTATTTCAAAATTTTTGTTTGGCTTTTACACATATTTTTCAAAATTTTGTTTTTTTTTCAATATTTTCTTTTTTGTTGTTGCTTTTTCTCAATATTTATTTGGTATTTTTTATGTTTTCTAATGTTATCCGCTCAGCTACTGATTAATCAGAAAATTGGACAACAAACCTCTGTTTTGTGATTAAATTTGTAAAAACATCTTTGGTAGATTTACTTGATTAATTAATAGTTAAGTGGGCAGGTGGGTTACTACAGTATTAACTATTGGTAGAGAGTATTTATTTTTGTTACTCGCTCACTCGCCTAGCTATTCATTAATCAGAAAATTGGATAACTAACCTTTGTTTTGTGATTACATTTATCGAGACATCTCTTTGGAAGATTTACTTGCTTAATTAGTAGCTGGGTGGGCGAGTGGGTCACTACAGTATTAACTATTGGTCTAGAGTATTTATTTTTGTAACCCGTCCACCCACCCATATACTGACTAATCAGAAAATTGGATAACAAACCTTACTTTTTTGATTAAATTTGTCAAAATATCTCTGGTAGATTTACTTTATTAATAAGTAGCTGAGTGGGTTACAACAGTATTAACTATTAGCCAGAGTATTTATTGTTGTTACCCGCTCACCCTCCCAGCTACTGATTAACCTGGAAATTTTGTATTAAATTTTTGATTTGTGATTAAAATTGTAGAAACATCTCTGGTAGATTTACTTGATTTATTACTAGCTGGGTGGGTGGGTAGGTCACTACAGTAGTAACTATTAGTCCAGAGTATTTATTTTAGTTACCCGCTCACCCGACCAGCTACTGATTAATCAGAAAATTGGATAACAAACCTTTGTTTTGTGATTCAATTTATAGAAACATCTCTTTGCTAGATTTATTTGGTTAATTAGTAGCTGGGTGGGCGGATGGGTCGCTACAGTATTAACTATTGGTCCAGAGTATTTATTTTTGTTACCCGTCCACCCGCGCTCATATACTTATTAATTAGAAAATTGGATAACAAAAATTTGTTTTGTGATTAAATTTATAGAAACATTTCTTTGGTAGATTTACTTGGTTAGTTAGTAGCTAGGTGCGCGGGTAGGTTCCTACAGTATTAACTATTGGTCCAGAGTATTTATTTTTGTTATCCGTCCACCCGCCCATATACTGACTAATCAGAAAATTGGATAACAAACCTTAGTTTTGTGATTAAAATTGTGAGACATATCTGGTAGATTTAATTGCTTGATTAATAAGTTGCTGGGTGGGCGGATGTATCAGTACAGTATTAACTATTAGTCGAGAGTATTTATTTTTGTTACCCGCTTTCCCGCCCAGCTACTGATTAATAAGGATAATAGATAACAAACATTGTTTTGTGATTAAATTTATAGAAACATCTTCAGGTGGATTTAATGTCTAATTACTTGATTAATAAATAGCCTGGTGAGCGGGTGGGTCATTACAATATTAATTATTGGTCCAGAGTATTTATTTTTGTTACCCGCCTACCCGCTCAGCTACTGATTAATCAGAAGATTTGGTAACAAACCTTTGTTTTGTGATTAAATTTGTAGAAACATCTCTGAAAGATTTAATCACGTTTTAATTATATTGTTGATTTTTATTTTTTTTTTTCAAAATTATGAGAGGTCATTCTGACACATTTTTGTAATCAGAAAAACGAGTTCCATCAGAATAAAATATAAAAAATGCAGGTTGTCATAAAAAGTGACTATTGTTGCTCGAAAATAATAAATATTAGAAACAAATGCTTTACAGGAGATGATTAATTATGATTATGTATCATACATAAAAAATAACCGAGTTATAGCATTGGACGGATTTTAGTATCCACCCTGTATATGTTCTTGCCCCGAGTTTTCAATTGTTGATTCAATTCCATATTTTTAATTTTATTCGCTCATTTTACATTTATTTTCCGATTTTTTTCTTGCTGATTATTTTTATTTTCGTTTGATTTGTTATTTTTGTGTTTAATCATTATTAATTTATTTTGTTTAATTCAATTTTAATTTACTCTTTCTTTGATTATTTATTTTAATTGGACTTTTATTTTTCCTGCCTACATTTTTTAATCATTTTTAACTCAATATGTATTTTCTATTTTTTTTTTATTTCAATTCATTTCATTGCTAATTTAATTAATTTAATTCTTATTGATGTATCTGCCAATTCGTTATTTTGGTTTTTTAAAATTTATATTTTGTCAGTTATTTATTACCATATCGGTTTTGTTCGTTTTTTGTTTTGTATTCTATTTGTAGAACTAATCCATTACTGTCATTTATTTACAATTTTAATGTTGTTAAATGTATTACTCTTGTATGTTTTTTATTGTTTCTTTTTATTTTACATTTTTTTAAATATTTTTTTAGTTTACTTTTTTATTATTTTTTTGTTTACATTTTAGTTAATATTTGGCGTTTTTCAAAGAAAGTAATTTTGTTTATTCGATGATCAAATTATAACTTGAAGTGTGTACATTTATTTTTAATAACGATGACGATTAACAATAAAAACAACAATAAAATAAATCTATATATAGTCTCCGGAAATTTTATGCATGTATAAAAATACAAATTACGATAAAGTATGAATAATAAAAGCGAAACGAATAAAGTTTTATCTAATCAAACTTGAACAAAATTGAATCATGCGACTCAATAATCACCAGATTAGTTTTTATACCTAACAGAAAAAAAACTGTGTCTGCTTACAATAACTCAACCAAAAAATTGATTTTACTTTCCACGATTAAATTCAGCTCAGACTGGTTCCACGCGAAGGAAAATTGCTATGTAAACACATGATGGCTCATAAATTTCGTTAATTATTCAGGTGAAAGTCCTACTAAAATTTCGCGAGCATATTTATTCAATGATAAATAATAAAAATTCCGCGATCTTTATAGTCTGCATGGAATCCCAGCGGAATGTTGCCAGTATCAATTCGCTCTTTACAAATTTGTATGTTAAATGTTGACATATAACTTTAAACGATTGAATGGGTTCTAATTGAACCATTAAATGTTTACTTATTGGATGCTTTATTTTGTTTTTTTATTAAAATCCTAAAAATATTGACATTCTTATAATAAAACCAACTCAAAGCTTTTATAATCATACATACTTGACATTAATTGTTTGATAATTAAGATTTGCCCTTGAATTTCAAGTGCTGATAAAAATATTTCTGTAATGCGAATTGTGTAAAAAAAATTTAACAGCACGCATGTTTGATTTTATTATTTGATATTTTAAGAATATCAATCATTTTTATGGCTTGTACATTACGAATATAATTCAAATTGTATTTCGATTTAGGTCAATTTGTTATTATTCGTAATTGCTATGTGTATACAAACAAGTCTTAATATGATTAAATAATGCGTTTCCTATTATTATTATTTGAAGGAAGTAAACCATTGATTTTATTTGCCGGGCACTGAAAACGATTCATAAAACTGAATAATAAATCCCATTTAGAATAAAGGCTACTCCAAATACTTGTAAGAAGTTGCCAAATACTTTCTTTCAATGAAAAAATACGTTTCTCAAACCAAAAAACAATAACCTCGAGGCAAGAATGTTATAAGTCACAATCTGAATTTATCGAGTATTGCAAATTATAACTCAAATATTATCATAATCTGCACTTTATTGATTTTTACACTTCATTGCTTATTCCAATATGCACAGAACAAACACATATAAAGTTGTTATTAACATATTTCACGACTTAAATCAATTTACAATTTGAGATGTGGCTTTTAGCCTTCTTGGTATTCAATTGGTAGGTCATTTAATTCCAGACATAACAATTGATTTGTACCAAACATAAACACATCTTTGTATTTGTTTGTGTAAGTAATTATGGGTTCATTTCCACCAATGCTTCTATATTAACATCTATGAATCATTTGTTACACTTTCTGGGATGATATTCTAAAGATTGCAAAATCTCATTTGTGTCAAGTGCGATTATTTTTATACAAACATCATTTACAATGAAGCGGTATAAAATTAAAAAAAACAAGTTTTCACATCTCGGAATAGTTTATTAAATAATGTCCGTAGTAATTTATTAAACGATAATTACATATTTTGATCGATATCATTTTACTCATTTAATTCTAATAAATTTTTGATTTATTTAATTCATATACCATTCAATTGAATTTTACTATGATGATATTAGTAGTGAATGTGATGAGAAGTAATATTAACTTAATAGAGATTTGCTTAACAAAGGAAAATTGTATTTTTAATTTATTTACTTTCGACAATCGAAATTTATTGTTATTGCAAAATCGTGCATGGAGTAAGCGGTTCGCATTATTTTGTATTAGAAATTTGCATTCAAAGGTGAATTTAGTCGAATGTTTTTTGCTGTGCTAAATTTTCTTAACCAGCTTAGATCATGTTTTGTTATTGAACAGTTATTTTGATCTTATCTAAATTAATCACGATATGATCTATATTTTGAGCTAAAATACCGCACTATTTGTTGTGTATCTATTACGTAAAAACCAAATTTTTTATCTCAATACTGTTTTGGCTTATTTTGAGAGTGTATTTATCTAATTTCATCTATGCTGCACCCAGGATTTAATCTTGGAATCCATCTAGAACACTAAATATCCAGGCAACCAATAATTTTGTTTGTTTTATTGTTTAATTTTTGTATGTTTTTATTTCTGTTAATTATACGTTTATTTTTTATATTTTACATTTAATTTGCTTTTATTTATTTTTTGTTTGATTATTCTGTTTAATGTGTTTGTTTCTGTTTTTTTTCTACTCGGCGCATTCTGCATGGCAATCTTTTTATTTTTTATTAGCTTTGTAATTTTTGAATTTTTGCGTCTGCACTTAAATCGGTGCATTGAAAATTATTTGTTGCCCCGTTCTTTCTGGATGCAAATGGATTTTTTATTTTTCACTATGCATTTTATGTTTATTCTTCGTTTATTTTGTCTATTTTTTTTGCTGCACGCTATAACGTCATCGGACTTTTCTTTTGTTTTTCATTAATTTTATATTTTTTTGTTTATTTTGTCTATTTTTCAATTTTTGACCCCGCGCTTACGGTGCATATATACATTTTCCACTCTACGCTTTCCTGTGCCGGCAGCTTTTATTTTTCATAAATTTTGTATTTTTTGTTTATTATTTGTTTATTTTGTCCATTTTTCAATTTTTGAGCCTGCACTTACGTTAAACCGATGCATTTATATTTTCTACTCTGCGCTTTCTGTATGCCAGCAGGTTTTATTTGTCATAAATTTTGTATTTTTTGTTTATTATTTGTTTGTTTTGTCCATTTTTCATTTTTTGACCCCGCACTTACGGTGCATTTATATAATTTCCACTCTGCGCTTTCTGTGTGCCAGCAGTTTTTATTTTTCATAAATTTTGTATTTTGTGTTTATGTTTTGATTATTTGCTTATTTTATCCATTTTTCAATTTTTGAGCCTGCAATTACGTTAAACCGGTGCTTTTATATATTTTCTACTCTCGCTTTCTGTATGCCAGCAGCTTTTATTTTTCATAAATTTTGTATTTTTTGTTTATTTTTTGTTTATTTGTTTATTTTGTCTATTTTTCAATTTTTTGAACCGCACCTACGTTAAACCGGTGCTTTAATATGTTTTCCACTCTGGCTTTCTGTATGCCAGCAGCTTTTATTTTTCATAAATTTTGTATTTTTTGTTTATTATTTGTTTATTTTGTCCATTTTTCAATTTTTGAGCCTGCACTTACGTTAAACCGGTGCATTTATATATTTTCCACTCTGCGCTTCCTGTATGCCGGCAGCTTTTATCTTTCATAAATTTTGTATTCTTTGTTTATTTTTTGTTTATTATTTGTTTATTCTGTCCATTTTTCAATTTTTGACCCAGCACTTACGTTAAACCCTTGCATTTGCCTACATTTTTTATTCTGCACTTTCTGTGTACCATCGGACTTTCCTTTTATTTTCCATTAATTTTGTATTTTTTGTTTATTTTTCAATATTCTTTGTTTATTTTGCATATTTTTTCAATTTTTGAGACTGCGTTTGCGCTTAACCAGTTAATTTCACAATATTTTCACCCTGCGCATTCTACGTACCAGCAGACTTTCATTTTATTTTTCATTAATTATGTATTTTTGTTTATTTTGTCTATTTTTTAATTTTTGAGTCTGCACTTACGTTAAACCGTACAATAATGGCGAATTCACCATTCACCATTATTTTTTGTTCTGCGCTTTCTGTATGTCAATTTACTTTCTTTTCTTGCATTAACTTTGTATTTTTTGTTTATTTTTTATTATTCTTTGTTTATTTTGTCTACTTTTTTAATTTTTGTTCTTGCACTTACGTTAAATCGCTGCACCAATATTTTCAACCTTGCTTTTTCGACGTGCCAGTTTCTTTAATTTTCTTTTATTTTTCATAAATTTTGTTTATTTTTAATTTATTCTTCGTCTATTTTGTCCATTTTTCAATTTTTGAGCCAATATTTTCTGCTTTGCGCTTTCTGCATGCCAATTTACTTTCCTTTTATTTTTCATTAGCGTTACAATTTTTTTTAAATTTTTTGTTTGTTTTATTTATTTTTCAATTTTTGAGCCTACACTGAACGTTATGCCGGAGTGTAGTCTCCCTCCATTGGCGCGGACTTAACTTTTATCTTCCATTAACTTTGTTTTTTTTTTTCAACATTATTTGTTTATTTTGTCCATTTGTTTGTTGCACTTACTTTAAATTGGTGCATATACAAAATTTTCCAGATGCCAGTGGACTTTTCTGTTATTTTTCATCGATTTTGTGTTTTTTGTTTGTTTTTGTTTATTTTGTTTATTTTTCAATGCTTAGACCCTGTACTTACGTTAAACCGGTGCATCCAAAAATATTTTTTACCCTGCTTTTTGGGCAAACCAGGGGATTTTCCTCTATTTTTTATTAACTTTGTACTTTTTATTTTTGTTTTATTCTTCGATTATTTTGTCTATTTCTTAATTTATGGCCCTTACGTTGAAGCGGTTTATTCACCAATATTTTCTACTCTGCTCTTTTTGCATGACAATTTATTATATATATACATATATATATATATATATATATATATATATATATATATATATATGTAT
>JARJEC010123961.1:0-36332 GCA_030264575.1 Tachinus sp. AB-2021
TATATATATATATGTGTTGCGAATGTGTCGTAATACCCGTGAGATATATTAGAAAATTTGAATTTTTTCGATCGCCTTGAATTTTTAAATAATTAGTTCTCTACTGTCAATCAATACGGCCGAGCATTGAATATTATTGTTGATAATTAAATTAATAATTCATTTAGTAGCACAATGCAATTTATTATTGATCTAATAAATTTAATCTTTTTAATTCTACAAAGCTGTAAATCTGTATTCAAAGCAAATCCCCCCTAAACATTAAAGCATGATATTAATAGATTTACCTATATATGAAATAAAGCTTGAAAGTATAATATATACTTTACTGCTATATAGAAATGCAGTAAAAACCCCATCCGAATGACAAAGCCAACCTTTGCCACTATCAAAATAGAATCGTGCGCATGCAATTCTGATCCTTTTCACGTTTTGACAGAGGCACTTCATGCTATTCCTTTTTATTTGGTATTAAATATAATTCAGCAGCTGGCTGCACCCCTCCATATATATATATACTGTATGTTAGTAACGCCAAATTTCACCCATCAAAATAAATATTAAATCGTTATAAATCACAAGGGCACACACAGGGAGGAAGAACGTTTCACTTCGGCTACTTTTTTATTAGAGGGGAAGCTCACAATTTCGTTAAGTGATTGATTGTTTAAAAATAAGGCTTTTATTTTTATGTGGTCTACTCACAACATCCAATTATGGCATTTAACCACGTTATGGGATTTTTATTTGGTATTTAAAGCCGTATTTGGATTTTAATTGCGTAAACGCGGAGCGGCAAACAAAACCTAATTAACTCTGAAATTGTTAGAAAATAACGCGGCAAAAATGTAAATTAGCAATAAACACAAAGTGCAAATGATATGTTATTTTTATGTCATTCCTTCAATGTTATTAGTTGTTTCATTTACTATATAAGTTGAAATGGCGAAAAAATTGCAATATTTATGCCATGTTATTTATCTGTCAATTAATTTTAACAACGCGACCATTTCTGTCACATGATATTTTCAAAATGGCACATCATGTATTTTTTCAAATCTGGCACGCATAAATTTTTAATTTCCGTTTGTATTCCAACCGTAATTAATTCCAATCCTACATGCATTAATGCATGTTTACTCTATACACTATACTGCTTTTACAAAATAAAAAAAGGTGTACTTACTCTATTTATGGCACACATAATATAACATTACATAAATATATCCTTTAAGCAACTTCAATTGGTATTGGTTTTATAGTATATTCAAGCCAAAGTAAATATCATCTGTAAGAAAATATTATTAAAAGTCCTAATATAAATGAACTTTTCGTTTGATATTTTCACGTGGGTGCTATTTAATAAACATACTTTGTAGTTTAGTTAGGATATTCAATTACATACCCAAAACAAAATGTATGTAATTTGGTATGTCGCAAGTTATGTTTAATCAATCATTAAGTGGTATCTAATTTTGCCTTAGATAGGTTTTCTATTGATATTTAAAACTTGTACGGTCTGACCTGGATGCCCTAAAAGTGCAATATAATTTACAAATTGCTAGTGAGGTTCAGACATTTTAGAGAAACAGTTTCTACAGCATATACAATTTTATTAGTTGAATTTAGTATATTTTAACATTTTATTAAATGCAAATAAATTGTTGATTTTTTTATATATTTAACGTTGGCTTATTTTTGTCATCTTTGGAGGACTAATCCCCGATGTCAACGGTTGACTACATACGGTAATTTTGCCCTTAATTCGGGAATTCCAACCTGACATATTGGGTTTTTTAATGTGCACGCATTATCTAGACTACAATTTTCTTTCGTTTCTCTTCTTATTCGAAGGAAGGTGTCTTCAATGCTTATCCTTAACCTGAAAAAGTCGATCCTCCGTGTAAAGAATGTTCGCATTAGAAGCCAGAATGGCAGTCAACACACTAACCACTGACCCACAATGGCGGCTAAATTGTTGATGTTTTTTGTACATATCTGGCAAAAACGTCAAAACAAAGGCAATCGAATCAAAATATTAATATATAATATGTAGATATAAAATTGTACAGATCAATAAAAATAAAGTTTTGTTTTTATGTGGAAAAAAGTCATTAGCTAACGATGTTATTTTAGTTAGTTAGATTTTGGCAAATCAACATTATTATTGCCTAACGATGCTATATGATTTATTGAATTTTTATATGGACAAGGGATAAAGCTAAAATGTTTTCATTACTTTTAAATTATGTGGATAAAAGAAATTGAAGAACTCGAGGCAACAATGCTATTAGCCACAACCATAATTTATTGAGTAATGCAAATTAAAACTGAATTATTTACATAATTTGTACTTTTCAAATGATGTTTTACACCTTCATGGATACTCCAATATAAACAATACAAAATAATGAAGATTATAATATGTTATTAACATATTTCACAAATTAATTTAATTTAATTTTTGAGATGTGACTAATAACCTTCTTGTCCCAAGGTAATCAATTCTAAAAAAAATGACCACGATATAATTGTATTTTAAGAAAAGTTAAATTGAAGGGAGAAGCGATGAAGAACCAAATTTTTCCATTTTACATATTTTTATTTAATATTTTCTATTCCGGTTAAGAAAAAAAACACTAATCTAGCATATTATTAAATTACATTATTTTAATATTTTTGAAAGAGTTGTTTCTCAAATTAATTTTGAAAAGTTTAATTTATTTAGTTTGTTAAATAAGAAGAATAAGAAGAAAATAAATGTTAAATGTTATGAAATCATTGATCTGCTTACAAATTATTGAAGTTAATGTTTATAAAAGCTAGATTTAGTTTCATTTTATTAAAATTTCAAGAAATTTTTTTAACTTCCTGAGCAGTAACTAGCTTCTCGGATACGCGTTATCAGCTTCGTTATGGCAAAATAGCTGTTTCTTCTTACTTCAAATAGTTATTACTTATGCGACCCAATCTAATCATCATTTTAGTTCATTTAAAGCAGTTCACTTGATACCATACGCATATTGAAGTATATCTGTAGAAAGGTCAAAACAAATTTAAAATTTGTTATTGAAATCTTTATGATTTTAATCAATACGTTAAATGGATACAGGAGAACTTTCAAAGTATATATCCGGTATATAAAATATATAAAAAGTTTTCAAGGTTTACTAAAAATATTTCAGAATTTGTGTAAGGTTAGGTTTTCCCAGGTTAGGTTAGGTTATATAGCGTAAGGTTTATTATCATATAAATAACACCGCAGCTTATTTTTCATTAACAACTTCTATATCTTTTTTTAACATGTAATATTAAAAGATTTGAAAATTTATAGCAAGCGGCAAAAATTTTGAGCAACATCGTGAAATGTTAAGATGATTTAAAAAAATAATAATTCTTAAACAGCTGACAGAAACGTACATAACCACAGATTTTGGTAAAGCTTAAAAGTTTTAGAAAAATCTTCTGAAGTCCATGCAAATTTTTTTACAATTATGCCATTAATACTAGTTGACTTACATAGATTTGTACAAAATTGAATATAGATATTGATAATCTATCATTCGTGCATGCATTCTACAAGGATTAGAAGGCATAAAAAACTAAAATTTATCCAATTAATCAAATCAGATTATGCAAATGATTATATTGAATATTTCCTAAGTAAGAGCAAAATAAATAGCTTGACCATGAGATAAAAAGGATGAACCAGAGATTAAAACCGAATAGAATCATTTATTTAAATATGAAGGTATAGTAATGTCCATTTCCATTTTACCAAGTCTGCTGAATGAATTCTCAGTTTAAAAGAATTTCTTGAAAGTTGTTTTTATTATTTTTTTATGTCTCATAATTCGATATAATGTTTGGATGATTGCCAATTCGTTTTGATTATCAGATATTTCTGTCAATCTAACTTTGATAAAAATCAGACAAATTCTTTGTTTGAATGAGTTAAAACTAGAACTAGAAGAATGGCAACATAATTACGTATTTTCTGTATTTTTATATGGCTTGGAGCCATATACTAAAATGCAAACCACCTAAAAATGGAAGCTTTCTAAATGTAGGTTTATAAACTCATGGTGCAAATCTGCTAGAAATATTGACTACAAATTGAAGACATATGGATAAATTAAGTCAAAAAGTTTTCATAGTTTGAATATTGATGAGACATATAACATTTTGCATCTGGTGATTCAAGAAAAACCGCAAAAAAAAAGGAAAAGAACCGCGTCCAGCTTGAAAACCCTAAATAATGGCTTGCTTAAACACACTAGATTTCTATTCCGGGCTTCGCTTCTTAAGGAACTAATCAAACATTTATAAACATAATTTTATTTGTGTATTTTGTTACCTTATGCAATCTTTAAAATATCTTTTATACATTTGTGAGTAGATAGTTAAATATTTTGTATGACATTTTTAATGCTGAAAGTATTACTGATTTACATTTAAATCTATCACGTTAGCGGATGCAAGATTTGAAATCAAGAAACACGTATGTGACGGTTTATTGTCTAGTAGTTTACAGACTACGAAGATCTTTCAATAAAATTTAATTTGTAATGTAAGAATGCAATTCTCAACAAACACTGACAAAGGTGCATACATCAAAACACGTATTTGTGTGATACAAGTTAATGCTAATAAAGATGCCTTGATAGTAAGACTTGCGATAGTTAGAACATTTTTGTATACATTTTCCAGAATTTATTTGTATGTATAATCGATTAGTCGCCTTTAGATTAAAACAGATGTTGATTTAAACTAACCATCTGAATTTTTGGTCTGTTCAAAAAGACTGTTGTTAAAAATTCGTACCATTTCATATATTCAATATCTTTTTTTTCTTCAAAGACGATTGAATCTACCGTTCTTTTATAATATAGTAGTTTTAAAAAATTAAGGGATCATAATTTATCATTTGCATTGACTTTATCTTGTATTATAAACATGCCTGCATAAGTTAAGCAACGTTAAGCACGGTCAGAACTTGGATGATGGCATAACCTCACCTACCGGTACCATTTACCATTGGAAAATTAACGATACTCTAGTTATCCTAGGTTAATTTTGGAGTAGCAAGCCTTATCAGCACAGACATACCAATACTACTACCAAAAAATTAAATTATAAGTTATTATATTTGAGGCTACATTTATTTTCAATAACGATAATAAATGTAGAAAATTAACATATTTTAATGGAAAATGTGTTCGAAATTTTGTTAAAATTTAGCACACACTAATGGGTGACGTAGACGAAGAGAAGTATAAATTAATACACTACAAGACAATTACAACAATAAAATAAAATAATCTAAAAATGAACATTCTGTTTTCATTATAGATATTTTTATAATTGTTCATTGCAATCACGGATTTATTAATCGTCTTCGACCATTGGCATCTCTTAAACTATGCTAAAGTAGTGCGTATCAAACCTCGGGAAATTTGCTAGCGTTGAATATCAACTAGTTAAAATAACAATCGACAAGAATGAAACCATTGTCAAAGGTAATTATGTGCATCGCATGCGGAGATACAATAATAATAATATAATAGTTTGCTAATATTAAATTATAAGTTTGAATGATAAAAAGTTTCATGTATTAAATTCTAGCATGCAATAGAAGATTCAAAAATTGGAACAAACCATTAATTATAAATTTCACAGTTAATGAATTATTTACCTAACACGAAACCATTAATTATCGTGTGTGTTTTAATAAAATTGGCCTATTTTGCTATTAAAACTTGTAACATTAACTCACTCTCCCCACTTGGCAATATTATAAAACTATATTAAATTAAGGTAACGTGTTGTTTATTAATTTAATTTATAACTTCCTTTCGTTAAGAAGGCATGCATAATGTGCTGATAATGAATTATTCAAATATATTATAAAGGAAAGCGGTTATTTGTGTGCTGGCTGTATTCTGTTTTATTTCCTTGCCTTATATGATGTTTTTAAAAACAGAAGTTTATTGTTTGCAGCCTTGTAATCTGCTAATGCGAAATATGAAGATTTGCAAAACATTTAAGCATATAATAATGTTATCTTTCTTTTATTTAATTTCCGGCGATAATGGGTTGGATTATTGTTGATACAGGAAATTTAGCATTAATATGCAACATAACTTTTTGTCAGCATAATATTATATTCGCATTCATAAGATGCGTGAATGTTTTTATCTGGTGTATTTAAGTGTATTAATGTATCAGTTTATATTATGCTGATTTAAGATAGTATACATTGTTTCATTTTTCTTCACATAAGATTATAATTTGTTGCGTTATATTTTAATTAGTCAATAAAATACTAAACATCGTGCTCGAAGCAATTAAATGTATCGCGTTGTGTTATAAATGCGGTGATATTAGTATTAATTCGTGTGCGATATAAACTGTTTATTTTGTTTAAACTGCGTGGATATTAGTGATTAATTGTTGGAATATATTGTGTGACGAGGCGGGTTTAGTAAACCTTCGTTTCGTGACAATGCTCCCCTATTTCTGCTTTTCACCTATAGTTATCTCCCCTAAAGCGTCTTAACCAACAGGATGAGAGTAGTCGTAAAATTATCTCAAATTACATTAACAACGGGTTTCCTCTAAAGCAAAGGACAATAAGGACGAATTTCGTTTCTATGTATACACCCCGTATTGTGAGTAGCGAACTGTAATAACCGCATTATTTATTTACCCTCGAGTATATTCACTCATGCTATCGTGCATTCGTTCGCCATTATTAAAAATAAATCTGCCTTTTTCGGTTCACACTTCCCCTAACTGGGTAACTATTTAATGTGTTTTTGTAGATTACTACTTGGGGATGGGAGCAATCTATCAATCGTGCTCAGGTATAAATGATGCTGATTGCCTTTTTTGTTTGTTTTTAGAGCGCAGTATCATCGGGACCTAGTCAATCACCGCCAGCTCCCCCTACTAGCATGGCAGTTACATCTTCAGCACCTACTCCAGGAAGTCCTCCGGCTACTCAGCGGTGTTGTGATACTGGACGTCCATTGTTTACAGACCCCATTACCGGCCAAAGTGTTTGTTCTTGTCAATACGAACTGCTTGGTTATCAAAGACTTGCAGGAGGAGTACCTGGAATACCTGCATTATCCATGTATAGCGCCCCGTATCCTGAAGGCATGGCTGCCTATTTCCCCGCTCTTGGAGCCGATCAAGCCCCATTCTACACGTCAACGGTAAGTTTAACAGATTTTAAACATCACATGCAACCATATATATATTTCATACAATTTACGATCACTTTTCGTGTCAATAGTGGAGTTTAAATGGATCTGCTGTATACATAAACATGCGCGTGTTGTGACATTTGACATAACGGAAATCCGTGGACAATTATTTGAACGTGACTTACGAAATTACATATTCATGATATATTGAAATGATATATCTATTGCCGTGTTTCAAATCAATAAACGTATACAAACCGTTTAAAATCGAACCATTAGCAGCCGATAACAATAAATGTTAAATAATGAAGCGCATGCAAAGTGAATGTCATTAATAATGCCGCCGTTTATTAATAAATACAAATTATTTTCTATTTATGTAACATACATTTGTACTTAATGTAACGGAAACTTATTCTCATTTTCGATGCAATGGCAAAACGACACAGGAAATACTACGTTCCCCAACTTGATTGATTTCAAAACCTATTAATTGTACATCCATCAAATTCTATTTTACCAATCACATTTCAAGTCGATTACACTTCATTTGAAAAATAGACGGTTTATTTGGTATTACTCATTTATATTTCCATTATTTTTATTTATAATTATTTAATGTATTCCTTGCAAGCAAATATATTTGTTTAAACTTGTGCGAGTCATAATTATGTACATTTTTTACAAAAGTTAAAAAAATCAATTAACCAAATAGACTCTAGTAGAAAAATAGAGACCTATATATTATATTGAAAAGCAATTAAAAATTAAAAATGTTTGTTGTGTTATTACTCTTATTACTATTAGAAAAATAAATGTTTTATATAAATCAAATAATAAAAAATTATAATGGATAAATAAAATGAATCTCATAATTATTAATGCTATAAAACAATATAAGATACATTATATTATTACTATGAAATTAATATCTAAGCATTTTGTGACTTGGTAATAAATAATTGGTTAATTGTTTAATTTCAAATAGCTTTTTAGAAACTTAATTTTTTAAGTAAGCTTTTGTGATCATATTTTAAATCTTAAAGTTGAGGAAATCTGGTACTAGTGGGATTCATAGCAATCGAAGGGCACACTTTTGGCATAAAAATCGTTCAAAAGCTCATATAATATCTTTTATGAGATAACTGGCCGTTCATGCAAGTACTACCCCGATTTATGTCATTGGTTTGCTTTTTGCAGGTTACGTAGGTTACGTGTCACTCACTCTTCCAGCTTCCTAACCATTCATTTGCCAATCTTACTGTACTCTTTCCTTAGAATATTAATAATCATGCATCTTGTTTTTTGTTTTGTTTGGATGGACTTTTCAATAAAAATTATTTTCTCTATGCATGCCCCACCCATCATTTATTTCTCTTTATTATTATACTGACTAGCGCTCTTTCATCATAAACCAAACTATGACTAAATTGGAAACTAAAACTTTGTTTTATTTATTATTTTATTTTATTATTTATGTACTGGTTCGGGACAAGTCAGATCAGTCCATGCCTGTGAGCAGGTACCAAATTTTAGGAAAGCCTAGTGCTGACTTTTTCTATCAAATGATCGGACTTATTTAATCAAACCGTCTTTGTAAATATTGTCAGTAATATAGAATGACATTTTTCTTTCTCATCAATAATTAAGAAACAAAAAAATATGGTCAATAATAATGATGAATGATAATCATTATTGATAGCATAACTGAAGACCTTGGGGCAAAAAAGTTTTAAGCTATAAACAGAATTTTTGGATTCATAAAACACAAAGGTCCTTAAGATGTACAAAAACTGGGCTTAATGCATAAGGAATACTTATTAGTAGGTCCACATTTCAATTTCTCAGTTATCAAACTCTGTGACTAGCTTTTGTGTCATATTTTGTTTTAACATTTTCAATCCACATAGAAACTTTGAGAAATTAGTAGAAAGTTACAAATATAAATATTACTCGCTTAACGTAAGGTGGCAATTGCGGTATCGGTGAGGTGAGGGGACAAGATTCAAAATAATAGCCAATGATGGGATAGATACATACGTTCGCAAAATTGCAGGCTAGTAGGATCAGTGTACAATTATTCGGACCGTCGCTAACATAAGAATATGTTTGTCTCGGGCTGTTCATCATACTTCACGCGTTTTCAAACGTTTTGCATCCTTTTTTTAGAGAACCATCTTATGTTAGTCGTATAATAAGTATTAAATAAAAGAATACTTTGGGTTCTAGAAAGTTTGAAAGTTTGCTATAATGTTTTGAATGTTAATCAGGTTACTAAAGTGTAAGTAACTTTGTAGTAAACTATAACTTTGTTGACTTATATAAACATAAGACCAGGAGAATTTTAAATTACAAAATTTTTATGTATGATTTATACAAATGCTCTATTCTGTTTAATATAAATTAAATAAGTTAAAACAAAATTTATAAAATTGCAAATATAATGAACATAGACATTCAATACAAATTTCCTCACTTAATATATGGTGAATCCAAGAAATCGAATCATTTTATAATTTTCATAAATACTGTTCGAATTAACTATAGCTTCGTTCCAACAATCACCAGAACATGTTCCGTACCGATTATAAATTTATGGTCATACGGTAAATGGAAAAAGCAAAGCGTTTTTTGGATGAAAAAGTAGATATATGTATCTATAAACTTAAGTATTTTCAAATATTAAGATTTAGCCTATCATCTAAAGTTTATTGAATTATTTTTACGGATGTTTGCTTTGTACTATATTGCCATCTATATCAAATAACTTTTAGATATCAAATATAGATTCTTATCTATATTAATATAACAATGTCTAACTGAACTCGAATAAAGATTATAACACCAAATAAATTATGTTTTTTGACCAAACCGTCAATGTTCATAAATAAATCTATACCAAATTTAACAAAAAAATAAATACATAGCCATAAAAGATGTTGTACAGAAGATGAAACTATAATTACTACTATCTTTTTGGGGAATTTGAATTCGTGATCCATTGCGCCAAGTTTTATCAATAACCTCAAATAATCCCACAACCCAAACTGTAAAGTAATATCATACACAACTATCCTGTAAAGAGAGATGTGATTCACCAATAATCTTATAACATTATACATTCAACCTCAAACTCCCTAACCCGCTCAAGATATAACCAATAATTTAAATAACAACAGTAGTTTGATTTGTGTGTGTAATATCACTTACATTACTATTACAGCTTGGGTAATAATAAAACCACGTAGTAGATATGGTCCTCCAGGTCTGAGCAACATTTTTTTGGGGTTGTGTTACTAATGTATTATTAATCGTCACATGTTAGTGTGAATCCTTTCTTAATTTTGAAAAGCTAAGACAACATAAAGAAAGCGAACCAATTCAAATATTTGGAGTGAATTAAGATTATATATGCTATTATAATCATTATATTACTGATAAATATTGCAATATTGCCTTACAAAATAAGCCGTAACTATTGAACGCCTCGGTATAAAAAAACCCATAAATTAATTTGGATTTATAATATAATTTGGGTAAATAATAATTTAAATGAATATTTAAAATCTATTTTTTTCTTAATAAAATTAAGCAAAATAGAGAAGCATTGTATAGTGGTTAAAGTATCCGACCATAATGTCAAATATTGTGAGTTTGATCCTCACAACGAATACCTTTTCGAACGCAACCTATTTTGCCTGCCCGGGATCATAGCTCAAAACTGGTTTCGTTCTGAAAGAGAAAAATGTCTCCGGAGGTTTTCAATCCACCGTAAGCTGTAACTTCACATCGTACAATGATATGAGTAGAGTCGCAACTTCCAAAATAGATATTTTCGGTTTTTTTACTATTACGTTTATATCATGTATTTTTAACGCTCTCAATTTTTACATTTAGAAAAAAATAATACTGAGTAGAACATACACCAAGTGTCTTTTTAACCCTAATTATCTTTCTAGCGAATTTATAGTTTATATTATTTATAGTGAAAGCTTCAAAGCTTATTTTATTTATAAATAGCAAGTGGGGTTATTATATAGCTTGAGTGGTTAATACATATTGTATTATAAAAAATGCTAAAAAAATTATACAGACCTTTGGGAATACACAGTTTTAATAAAATTTGAAATGCTGCGGCATATAAAGATTCATAAAATCAATAAAAGTAACATCATGTGAATTAAAATAATTAACAGATACGTAATAATTGTTGCCATTTTTTCTTTTTAACCGGATTTTAATAAATTCTTATTATAATATCCAAGTCTTCATTAACAATTTACTTCATTACTCGGCTTTCACGGATTAAGATAACTTCCAGAATTTTTAACTTTTCTTCACTGGTTCAGAAGCAATATTATTTAAACTGTTTTAAAAATTTCAATTCCGTATAAAATTCATTCGTACTCAATTACACATTTTTAAAAAGTCATTATTAAAATAGCAACCATTGAGAGGATGTCATCATGTGAATGTAATCAGTAATCACACTCAATGCAATATAATTCACATACCTTATGATAATACTGTTAAAGTTTTCTAAAAATACTTTTCGGTATAATTAATATCGCCTATTTATGTTCTATGTCATTTATAAATAAAAAAACTTGCGTCCTTGTTTATTCAACAACAAATGACGTTGATAAAACAATTTATTGTAGAATTGAGTAAATAAAATCAAAATTAGCATTACATTATATAAACGAATAATAAAATTGATTTAAGTTACAATGGCACTGAATAATATTAGAATTAATATTATATCAATGCACAATAGCAATTTTCATATAATGGAAGTTGTTTAACATAAACAGAATTAGAAGCAGAAAAAATGATTTAGGTAAAAATGATTGGTAGTTAACCTGAAGCCATAAAAATTCTTAACTGCACGGTCTTCATTGAAAATAATTTTAAAATCCGAGAATATGTGAATGCATGGGAGTAAAGCAACACATCATAAGACCTGTCATGGCATTGTTGTAACCACAAGCATCTTGTGATTAATATAATAATCCGTAATGAAGTTATATAGACACGTCCCAATCCTGATTTATGACAAAACACATTTCATTCTATGTACACATAATCTTCAGTGTGTTTATATACAAGGACTCTACTCTCGTGGTTAATCCCCCGAGCCAAGATTCACAATGACCACATTCATATTCATAAAGCACACCGGACACATAATTAAATTTTAACTGTCATGTTAACTAAATTATTCCGTTTAGCTTGGCTCACACACGCTGTCTTAAACATTGCAACTTTTAATTACGTTTCAACTTTATAAATGTTTTCATACAATTTTTCGTTAAAAGTGTAACCTTGATATTAAGCTTGCAAATGCATATTTGAATTTATTAGAAATAAAATATACTTTACAGACGTAATCAGTTTAATGATAACAAGGCGCAATTACAATGACATGTTATAATTGTTGTTTTTTCGAGCTACATTCAAGTAATTTTCTTTTATTATTTATAACTTGTTAACTCGACTAATGCTAATGTAACTAATTAATCATAGTAATTATGTGCTATAAACTTGGCTACTGAATATTCTTTACATCAGACTGGGCATTTAATAATTGCATAAAATTATACACATTTTATTATCGATTGAAGTTACTTTTTCCGTTGCATAATTAGCATGTTGGCAATGAGGTGTTTAATATCAAGACAAGTTTAGGTTATTTGTTGTTTAGCCCGGGCATGTCCCTTGGCAGTTATTCGCTAATCTATTGTCGCTTCCAACTTGTATAATACACAGATTAATTAGCAGAACAGCTATTACTAAATGCAATTCTTCACATTGCCACAACAATGTTACACAACAAATTTGATCACGAACATAATTAGAAATCATGTCCGCGTTTTAAAAGCTTTAATATTTTTAGCAAACATGGGAAACAATTTTAATCCATTTTACTCAATAATTATTAATTGCGCTAAAAACATTGTTTAAACAATTTTGTAATGATAAATGTTGCATAAATAAATAACATACTATAATTAGTTTATTTCAATTAGCAATAACCAAATTATCTGAACTACGTATGTGTTAATCAATTAATAAATTCAGCGCCAAGTAATATGTTTTCCAATAAGATAAATAAATTAATAACCGGAGGTCAGAAGCCAATGTTTAAAATTAGTTAAAGTGATAAATTCATTTTGTGTATTTTTAAATAAAACGCGCGAATTGATGTACAGTTATTAATGAATAAAGCAACTGGAGAGTGGAAAATATGGTTATGTGCTCTTTTTTTTAATAAATGTGTTTTATAAGTGTACAATTTTTCATTTCTTTTGCAGGCGGCGGGCTTAGAACTGAAAGAAAATTTGGCAGCAGGAGCCGCATCCTGGCCGTACCCCTCCGTTTATCACCCCTACGATGCGGCATTTGCAGGATATCCATTTAATGGGTAAGTTTTAATTATTGCATTATTTATTAGGAATTCAATTGAAACGTAGAAAAGTTTCCTGTGTACATGGGGTGTTAGTGTCATGTGGAAAACCCAAGGGATCTTTGGTTGAAGTAGTATCAAATGACTGGGGTGTTTCTGCTAGTTATCGGTGTAAATAATAAATGACACTGCGAGAGTAGTCCAACCGCTAGCGACGGTTTCGTGGCCAACCCAACGCATTAACACGTCGCCCAACAACATATCTATTTTCCATACATAATTAATATTATCTAATTATATTTTTATAATAAATTAAATCATTTCCATTAAACACGTTTGTCGCTTTGAAAATACAAACAATTCATCTTATTTCATTTCAGCTTTAAAGTATGTATTTTCAAAAACATATCTGGTTAAATTAACCACGTCTGGATGTATTCCAAACACGTATTAAATGTGATGATTGATGATATAATACTACTCACTGCGTTTGAATAAAACTGAAATGACTCTATTAGAATTTATAACGCGCGCTCAATCTCAAAGGCCAGAGATAATTGAATTTAATTACACATAATTATGTCAAAAGTGATAAGATATTAATTTGTAAGCCATTTTTCTGAGAATTAGTTTTGTTACATTGTTTTACATATATTATGTGGATTGTAATTAAAATTCAGGATGGCGCTTCGGAAGTAATGTATAGTTTGTTTCCTGATAATAAAAAGTCATTGATCATATTATTAATCGAATACGGTGACGTGATAAGACATTGGCCTCTTGGTCAGCACGTGGACGGAAGACCCACACCAATTACAACTTATTGTCACCGCTACAAGACATAGCTTCTCCTTACATGCTCATTGCAGCCGCATGTAGAATGTCTATTAACAGTGACTCATGTGCCACGACCGGCATGCAGATTTAGTGTTATAGCACACGTGATTGATTATAGTTAGACGTTGGGCAACTCGGATTTACCACTAACTGTAAATTAAAGATAAACGAAATGTCTTTACATCTTCCATTCATGAATTGTATCAATTACTTCACATCAAGTTAATCACAAAATAGTATTATCATTAATTATATACAATAGTTTTAATGGTTTTTACTAAGCTGTTAGATAATAATTTAGATTTTTTTGTGCAACGATCGGTGAGAGAACTAATATTTTAGAACAAAATGTTAATGTTATACAGGGTACAGCAGGAATATATATATACAAATACTTAACACTAACAACAGCTTTGTAATCTGAATATTGTAAACATAGTTGAAGGTTATGAATGTCAGAAACTGTTCGTACAAAAATGGCAGAAAATTATTTAGTTTCAATTTTTGTGCTGTTGTATATAAATAAACTTTAATTGCTTTTTGCATGGCCACCTGCACTTACTTGTAGTAAGTGTTGTAATAATCCCAGTAATTATATCATTACAATAATTGAGTGTTTCAATAAAATGCTTATAACAATAGTTCAGCTTTGTGGATAAGTAATAAATTAGTAAATTTTACAACACACACACACACACTTTTTCCTATGTTCGACAAGAGTTCTGACACATTTTTAGATTACACAATTTATGATTTTTAGCAGTATTTAAATTAAATATTTCACAGTCATAGTTGGCAGATTTTTTTTAATCAAAATACATACGATAAATCGTAAAAATTTCTATATTTCTTTGTACAATAACCAATTGTCTACCAACATTTTTAACAATGCCAACAACACGTCAATTTTTATATGGTTTTAACCAAATTTATACTTGATCAATATTTACAAAAATTTCAAATGAAAGTTCCTCTAAAATTATTTTGTCTTGATAAAATTAATTGAAAAAATAAAAAAAGATATTTCTGCTAAATTTTTATGGATAAAATCATAGTTTTTATAAACTTTAAGGGTATTGTGTATACAGTAAAGTAGTAAACACCGAATAGAAATTTGACTGATTGGTACTTTCCCGGTACTACGGCAGAGTCCACCAAAAGCAAGCTTACTATATGTATATGACTACTTTACAAAACTCAATTTTTAGTTGCCAATATTTGTTATTGCTTGCTTATTTGTTATAATCGATAAACGTGTATTTTAGAATAATTTTAAAAAAATTATTATGCACCTTGACACGAAGAGGTTTTTTAAATGTTTTATATGTACATAATGAATCAATTAATATTTATTTTCTTTAATCCTTTGTTCAGGGATGTAAAATATAAATATAAAATTAATTTATTAAAAAGGTTATTTCAATTTGGTGCTTTTTCTTTATTTTAGCTAAATGTGCATACACAACGCCCTTAAAGAGTTTATAAAAAATCATTTGCTTTCATTCAAGAAGTATTCTCTAAAAATTGGTCTTTACAATATGATTATTGATATTTACTTTAAATTTCTTCCCAAATATCTAATAAAATCTGATTAAATACTTGTGAAGATAATGATTTTGAAGTAATATAGCTAAAACAAATAAACGAAATAGACAATTAAATAAATGCACTAAATTAGCTTCATCTTGTAGAGAATAATGTGATTAATGTTTCTGCTGAGAAATCAAACAATTAATTAAACATATATGTTATTTGGGCCTTAATGTCTGTCCGGCACGATTGAAACATTCTGCTATTAGACTTACAAGTTCTCTAAAAAAATCGTGACTTTTCTAATCGTTAGCAGCAAGTTTTAAAATGACGTGAAATCTAAAAGTAGCATATAAATTGATGGTTTCCAAATGATTTCTTTGAATGCCGCCAATCATCGGAGACACTTTAAGTATAAGGTATTACATTAAGAAGTTACTGATGAGCCCGATAAACCGAGATCCGCGCATTGATAAGACGGTTCACTGTTAACGAGAGCCATGCATTGCCGCCAGGTGCAATCCGAATCGAGCATTTCTACACGAATACACATCGTTCCATCTGCTGCCTGCCTTTTATTTACATATACTACCTACTTCAGTCTATAACGGATTAACTAATGTTTGTAAAAAATAGTGAAGCGAGTCGGTCGGGATAAGCCGTAATTAAATATCGATACGTCATATCTTATTCAAACGAGATACGTTGCGCCATAGTCAATGCACGAGGGGGTTAGAGCGCGGCATTTCCAGGACTGTCACGGTGTGACGAAAGTCCCTAATGACTGCTGGGTCCCGGCCGGCTATTGAATCTTTCATCACAAAAGGTGTCAAAGGCAGGAGTCAACATGCTCTGTTAATATTACTGGCGGTATGAATAAAGCGGCAATATCACCGCGACATCCGCGGGGATCTAGAGACAGGTAATCGATGCGTTGTTGTCCGACATGAATATCCCATTTACCATCAACTAGCTGCAGAAATGAATGTCTTACAGTATGAACGTGTTTATAGTTGAATTGTCAAATCGTGGAGGAGTTGCTTAAGTAATGCGTTGGCTGCTGGATGGCGGCACTTGAAATAGTAGCGCCGATATCGAGTGACATTTATAAAGCGTATCTGCATAATGGACGAGACATGTGATGGATAAAAGTGCAGCTAGTGATCCATTGTTAATTCAGTGGCCGAAGAAGCTGCCTGATGATGGCCGCTGTCCGCGCGCAGCCTCCTCGTCAACGCGTTTATTGGCACTCTCTGGAGCGGAAGCGATCTGCATGGATCTGCATGGCGCGCTCCGATTAGCAATTGCTATGGAAACAAGCTGATAATGCGATCAGTTAGCAGGGGCGAGTGAAGGTAGCGTGCCATTAGTACGTACCCTGCATGATTTTTAAATTGTACCCAGCTCGAGCCTCACTACGCCCTGCATTTTAAATGAACGCCATTTGCGTCTGCAAACATCACTCGCTCATCAGATTGAAATGTTCCACGTGGATGCTCAAATCCGCTTCACGCAACTGACAGCTTTATTAATTTCCATCTATACGATCCCCTTTTATATATATTTTTCCCAACACGTCTTCGCCTTGTTTCATAAAAATAATCAAATACATCTTGTCGAGAATTGAAATGCTATGACAGGTTGTTTCAATATATAAAAACGCTCCCAGAGGTGTGTCATGCGAAATGTAAGACAGCTTCCAGCACATCTGCTTCCGATTTAGATATCTGATTTTATCAACCCTATACCGTCCTAATCGATCGAAGGAGAACCAAATGAAAAGACGGAAAATTTAATTTCGATCTCGTCAATTCAGCAGTTCAAATACATACGGAGTTTAATCTTTGATAAAGGTTAAGCTCCGTAATGGCGATCGCCTCGGAAATAGAATTCCTCCTATCTGAATAAAAAACACTAGCGAAGTGAAAAGCTCCGTTGCCCCTCTTAAGATTACAAGTCGTAACGTTGCGATGTCCCTTTTACAACATAGTGTATCTTTGTTACAGATACGGCATGGATCTCAATGGCGCAAGGAGAAAAAATGCCACTAGAGAAACGACGAGCACTCTTAAGGCATGGCTCAACGAGCACAAGAAAAACCCGTATCCAACAAAAGGCGAGAAAATTATGTTGGCTATCATCACAAAGATGACCTTAACCCAAGTTTCTACGTGGTTTGCCAATGCTAGAAGGCGATTAAAGAAGGAAAATAAAATGACTTGGGAACCTAGGAATAGAGTAGAAGACGAAGATAACAACAACGATGATGACGATCATAAAAGCACCGATGGAAAAGATCTCATTGGTGAGTAATAACAAATTTATTACATGAATGGCTTTAATTTAATTAATTTATGTTTATTTAATTTCAGACTCGAAAGATTCGGGAACCGGTTCCAGTGAGGACGGAGATAGGCCGTCGCATCCAAGATTAGCGCCGGACACCGGTAGTGAATGGAGCGAATCGAGGCCGGACAGCGGGCCAGATAGTCCAGAATGCTTATACGATAGATCTCACCCGGCATTTTTACCACCCAGGTCATCGGGATCTCCACCGCAATTATCCGGTTCCGTAGTGTCAAAACCTCGAATATGGTCGTTAGCAGATATGGCGAGTAAAGAAAGCGATGGTCCTCCGCAATCAGCGTCATCCTCATTTTATTCAACCGCGGCGGGTAGACTAGTGCCTCCCTTAGGTGGTAGATTACCTCCACCTGGGATCCATTCATCCCCTTATGCTCGCACCCATGAATTCTACCGTAGTTTATATGGACCAGCAGCTGCGCAGCATCTGGCGGCGGGAGCGAGCGGAGGTGCTCCAGATGTGTCTTTACTTGAATCGTACTCTAGAACTTTGGGGTCTGGTTTGGTTGGTACCAGCAGTGCATCGACAGCCTCCATTATATCCAAAGCAACACTTTCAGCCACATCTTCCTCGAGTATCAGTGGTTTACCGCTGGGCCTTACAACGAGCTCTTCTAGAATGTCGCCTTCTTCAACGTCATCAATATCTTCCGGTTCCGAAACACCTCTAAAACCGATAGCATTGAATAAGGCCTGACTGCCGGTATCATTGTGGCCCTGATCTACCTCCGGAAGTGTACATATGAGAGTGGACAATAAGAGACTTAGCGGTCGCCCTTTTTAGTGTGCTCTGTACAGTCAATGTGATATACCTTTTGGTTCCTTAAGTTTAATGATTGCGCCCGGACGCTGAACTAGTTTATTTGTAAATAATACCCCGACTGCGCTCGCTCGCAGCAGTATAAAATCTTGTATCTATGTATGTAATTAGAGTAGAACAGTAAGTGAATATTTGTTATTAAATATTATTATGTACTAATAAGAATAATATGCATACAAAGTATAAGTTACATAAAATTATAGAAGGCATTGTATATTAAAGAAAATTCATATACACACGGCTATATTATTTGTTTTATATTAACATATCATCAGCAGGATTATATTAAAGTAATGTATTTATATTTAAAATTACCAAATTTTACCAATACTTCGTGTGTTTAAGCTGCAATAAAGTGAATCGTTCATTATTTATAAAACTGTTTTGTTTTATTACAAAATTTTCCTCAAAAACCGTACATTTTTTTCATCCTGCACATTCGGTGCGGTCTGACCATCAGCTTTAGAATGCGCTGACAATAGACATGTCCGCGGAGCTAATATCAGCCGGACCACCAGCGGCGGTCGCCGATTTAGAATCCACCATCTATACATCAATTGTGAAGGTATGTTATATGGTAAAAATATTTCAAGAGACAATTTTACCATATGAAAAGGCACGCAGTTAATTGATGATATTGCTGAAAGGTAAGTTTAGGCGCTTTAAATATTTAGTTGTGTTTATTGGGATGCATTAAGCTGCGGTAAAGTGTTTATGGGTTCAACTCAAAGTTATAGCAATGGATGCGGCCTCGGTAGACTCAATTAGCGGCAAGCGGGGGCGCCTCTAGACTACCCATGGTAAAAACTGACTCCATAAATCGCGGCATATAGATAAATATAAGAAGTTGGTATCTTCATTATAGCGGTGGGTCGTGTCCTTATAGGGCTAAATTGGTCTGTGTTGACAACCGATGACAACATCATCTGTGGACTCCCTGTTCGAGACATTGTTTTTCACCGCATGAAACATTCATCGGTTGCATTATTAATCGCCAGTAATAAATGCAGTTAGCTGGAACATGTGCAGACAACCTGGGGGCGGATGACTCGCTGCATTCCATCGAAAGCGCCTCATAGCACATATCTCACCCGGCTAATTAGTGGCCGTTTTCACCGGTGACATATATGTCAAACAACGACTACACTACACCTATTTTAGTTCTTCCTTAAAAAAAACTATCACTCGTTACAACGATTTTCTCGCCGTCAGATGCGATTGTGAATTATTTTAAGTGGCCCGTCCAAAAATAAATCGCCCAAGCACACAACACATGTTTCCACCACTTCCTTACTAAACACATGAAAACAATTACACGCATTTTTAGAGACAAATTATGCCAATAATTTTAAATTAAAAAAATAAGATTGATTACAAAAGAAATTCCAGTAACTACTAGAAGGCATAAAATGTGTACACAATTTAGATCGGTATTAATTTTAGATTTGTACCACGCGTATTTTTTCATTGTTTCATATACCTACAAATAATTTTTAAAGTTTTCAATTCAACAATGGTTCTTGATGAGCGTATTTTTTCATTATTATAAATATATTTAAAAATGAAGAAATACAAATAAAAAAAATAAAAAAATCATCTCATATGCCTTTTAAACTTTAGCAGTCCATTTTTACATTAGCAAACACAGATTTTCCATAAGATCTTCTGAAGTGTTATACAAAAACAGGTATTTATAGTATCAAATAGTTTAAAAATTCGATAAAACGAATATAAAGGACACATAATATAATATCGCAAAATATTTATGAAATAATTGTGAAGTAAAAAATTATTAAACAAAATAAAAATATCTAAAAAAATATGATACGTTTATATAAATACGTGAGAAATATTTACGAAATAAAATTTCAGTACTTATTCATTTATACATTTGCAAAATATTTCAAAATTAAAATGTTTAAAGTGTGTACGATGTCGAGAAATATCTCAAAATATTTTATAAATACTTTACGTAAAGTATAATATTAATTGTTCGTGAAATGTCAATAAATGTTGAAAAACGTACTAAAATTGTACAAAATGAGAGAAAAGATGTTGAGAAATATTACAATACAACATAATGCTATATTCAGATGATACTGAAACAGGTTGGCAGGTTATTCAAAAAAGCCAGAAAATGATTCAAAATGTCAAAAAGCAACAACAGTCGCGAAAACAAAATGTTTCTTGCTTTTGGATAGAATATCGATATGGCGAGAATGCTGTATTGTAAGAAATTTCATTATTTTGCATTTTTATTTTTCTATATTTAAAGAATTGAATATTTTTCTAAAATAATTAATATCATAAAAATATATTTTTAATAGAATATTTCAATTACGATTTAATTTTTTCATAAACAATTTTCTATTACAAAATACTTCCTCAAAATTATAATATTTTTTAATTCTATTTTTAGAGTTTGATACATTTTCTTTTACAAAAAACAATTATGTGTTTGATAATTTTATTAGAAAATATGCCAAAAATACTTGGTAATAAATTTCAGGACTAGACTAACACTGTGTGTAGTTAATGTGTCTCAATTTTTAAAAGTTATAAAATCGTTACAACTACGTTAATTTGTAATCTAAGAATTCAATTCTCACTACTGAGGCATCTTTACGCCATACAAAACAATTGTTATTTGAAATTAAATAAATTAATTTTTATGTCTTAAAAGAAAAAGTAATAGAGTTTCAATTGAGTGGCCCTAAAAATAATATTGATCAAGTGATGACTACCGTTATAGCAACACCACTAGTTGCACTATTGCATATTGATAGAAACAAACATTTGTTTCCATCATTGTATGATGATGACTAGGTAATTGGTCGAAACTAGTCCGGTTTAATAAATATTTGTTGTGATAAGATATATAAAAAATTGTTTTATTTATTAAAATGCATAATCACATAGTAAAGGCTACCACCTTTCAATTTTGCAATGTTTATTTTCAATTTTACAAATATTATATAATGTTTTAGTGTTCAAATCTTGATTAAAAATAAAAATGGTCTAATCTACTGAGGTGGTTCGAAGGTCACCCAATAAGCTGATTCATCAAAACCTCGTAACCACAAGCTATAGACTCACTAAAGGCTGTAAATATATAAATAAACATATAATGTTAAAATTTTTTGTTTTGTTATAATTTTGCAAAAAATTGTTTAAAAGTAAATTTTAACAAAATTAAAAAATTATGTTGCTTGCATTATTTTAAAACTCTTATAAAAATTGCAAATCATTTAAAAAATATAGAAAATAAATTGATTCACTTAAAAATATTTCCCATTTTGCATATAAAAAGAGTGTTTTGTCAGTTGTAGGTTATATATATATATATATATGTTTTTTCTTCTTTTATTTCTAACTAGTTTCGGCTTTTCGGG
Organism: Tachinus sp. AB-2021; assembly: GCA_030264575.1. Taxonomy (NCBI): domain Eukaryota; kingdom Metazoa; phylum Arthropoda; class Insecta; order Coleoptera; family Staphylinidae; genus Tachinus; species Tachinus sp. AB-2021. The sequence goes on from JARJEC010123961.1 coordinate 22,561, forward strand.
CCATTTTCAAGGAAATAAGCATACAAAAGTGTTTACAATTTGTTGAACATTCTCTAAAAAAAATATTTCAATAATTTTCTAGATAAATTTAAATATATTTTCAAGAAAATTTTTGAGAAATTTAAAAGCGTCTCTAGATAAAAAATAATTAAATATATGTTATACATTCACTTGAATGGCTTCTGGTATAAAATTTCTTGAACAATCGGAATTCTTTTTCTAAGTTTTTCAGATTTTAAATGGTATTTAAAAAAAATATGTATGTAAACCATACCTTCTATAAAACAGTATCAAGCATTTTCCCATTTTTTAATGATAAAAGATTTTCTACAAATATTTTTGTTGTAACAGTTTTTAATTTTATTGTCTCTTTTACAGAAAATGGTGTATTACATAGTGCATCACTAATTTCCGAAAACCAACAAAACCAACAAAAACGGCCGACGTTATTCTAATAATAAAGACATTCGCGATTTAAAAACAATTTTTAAATGTATAAAAAAATATTTTAAAAATTAAAAATTAAGAAGGATTTATAGATTATTATTTAAAATATTGATACATTTTAAAGACAATAATTCTATAAAATTTGAAAATTCTGTATTTAATAAATGTATTATGTAAATTAATTGTTGATTACTAAAATTAAAAATTTCCAGAAATAAATTTAAACAGAAAACTTTTTTGTAAAATGTCCGTACAGAGCAATTTATGGGATGAAAAGATAAATTAATTTTATTTATAAGGTTTATAATACAATAAAATGCCATTTAAAAATGACCCAATGGATGGGCAATCTATTATATTATTGTTAATAATTTTAGTTAGCAATTATGAACATTATAATATTAAATATAGTCAATTAGGTAAAAAAAGTAATGGGGTACACTGAGAAAAATGTTGAGAACTGCTGCAATAGTAGACTAAGAGCAAATGTAGTCCTATACATCAACATCGAGAGACACTAACTCGTGTTTTTGTTCCTATATTATTCTTCTTATGGCTTCAATATACAAGAAGAAATCAAACAATTAAGTTTGATTTGTTTGCGAACGGTTTGGTTAGTTTGACGTTTCAATCAAACGTATCCGATGCTTGAATACATGATCAGCAAGAATGATATGCGAATGTATAAAAATGCGCGCACACAATTGGTATAAATATACCCACAATATTTTCCTGTGAGAATCGCAATAGATTGCGTATAAATAAATTAACGATATGCTAAGTACATGAGCATGTTTCTCGAAGTAACGGCAGCAGTTATTATTCATTTAACGCGATGGTAATCTGAATTAATTCAGTATAATAGCAACACGTACAATTTTTTGTGATCCTTTTATTTATAATAATTGTTTGTCAAAATGCTCACACATAAATCCGATTTAATGTGGTTTTAAGAGGAGTATTTTGTATTATGTTTAAAATCGGCGATCTCACTGAGAGTAACTTGTATATAGATATAGCTTACAAACAATAGCGGCGTACTTCACCTTAATTAGAGCTCTCTCATATGGTAATAGCTGATGAAAGTTTAATTTCGCGTCGCTTGCGGCCCCGTAATTAGAACTCGCAAACACCAGGATTCAATAGCGGGAGCCGAGCTCTTTGTGCAAAGATCTGCGTCGCTGCTAATTATCCCGCGTGAGTGTTGAACATAAACGACAAGATTAAGTCTATTAGGCGTCCTAACTCGCACAATTTGCATGCGCTCTACCAAACTATGAACGAGAATCTCACGTGGAGCTTACTGGATACATGTCATGCGACCTATTGGGATTTCGGAAATCTTACAACATCTTTACTTCCTGATAAAGGGATGTGCAATTATACATAATGTAACGGCACATGTGGGAAGTCGTTGGAACTATTGATTTTATGAATTTAAAATATGTTGCCTGCTCGGGGATTTCTCCGCTTCTGCTGTTATTGTCACAATGAACAATTCGTAAACCGCTATTAATTTTTTTCAACTGAAAGGGGACGAGAGTAACGAGTTCGCGTCTGTCGACTGATGCCGTTGCTTTTGCGAAGTAATTAAAACTCATTCCGTCAATTCTCTTTTGATTAATTGTGAACACAAGCGGCTTCGAGGGGTCCGGTGTCTATCTCCAAGCCCACTGTGCACTGTTTATCTCCACGGACCAGCCGAGGTAATTTCCATCTCAATCGTCACTTTTAATGGCGCGCTGAATTGTTTCCTTGATTGCAGTGACACGTCCAATCACTTTTCATTTAGTAAGATGACTCGTTAATTGAGTTTTAGGAATATTCGAGCGGCTTGTTGTTTGTCGGAAAATGTAGGAGCACCAACTCCGCAAGTCGTACCCGACGCTCATATAAACAATAGATATTTATAGAAATGTGTGGGTTTGGTGGATTATAGGGGCAATTTGGCAAATATCGATCAGCTCACGTCTTGCCGATGATCTCGTGTTGGACGGCCCTTATGGAAGAGTTAATAAATTGTACACTGCTACCATTACAGGTACCGTGCCCAGGTAATTGCGTTTTATGTCAGTAATAAATAACTGTTCTTTGACACATCTATGCGCCATTAAGAATCACCTTACTTCGACAGCTCACTCCATTCATTAATTACCTAGCGCGTAGTGTATTGTAAAACTCGCAACATCAATATGTCTGCGTGGAAAATAATTAAGCAAGTATTTGTCAAGCGTTTCCTGCGCATCATTTCTCTCGATAACATTTTTAGGACAAGATGAAGCGTCGTCCCCTTTGATGCCACTTTACGATGATAAACGACGGTGCGTTTGTCAGTGCTTTGCGACATCCGGCGTGCAAACGCGGCTGCGTATAAAGGCCGTTTCTAATAAGGGCACAGGTACTCCTTCTCCACAATCTAAATATTCCTTGTGATGAGACTAAATATTTTGTTGCACTTGAGTGTATTTTTATTAGGCGCAAAGAGTTTGTTTAAAGAACCGTATCAAAGGATCCGCCCTCATACATCGCTCAACTCATGCTGCAAATTTAGCGCGACGCCACTAAACCACGTCGTTACTCAGTGGCGTCGCAACCACATTATTTGTATCATCTACAATAACTTTTTTATATGCTACATCAAACGCACCCAGAAAACATTTTATTATTATATCAATCAGATTCTTTACAGAGCATCGAATACATTAATAACGATACGCATTTCATTGTTTCTTTAACATAATCTATGCAACACGTTTTACAAAACACAAAAGTATTGATTTATTTTGTATATTATATAAATATAATATTACAGTAACTAAAACAATAAATATTATTATTAATAATATTTGAATATCATATTATTATTAGTCATAATTCTGTCACAAAATACACTCAAGTGCAAATTTAACCAAACATACTCTTTTATTTTGCTTAATTTGCATATATGTCTTTGAATCGTTTATACATGTAAATGCTTTGCTTTGTAAAAAATTGCATTCAGAGTTCATTTGAGGAACATCCATCGGCACAAAATTATATTTAAAATAATAAAACTACAATATCAACTTTAATATTTATTATAATATTGCAAATATTATTTATTTGCAATTTAAATTATTAAATAAAGCCTAACTTAAAATTTAAAATATTGTAATTATTAAATAATTACCACGACATGTTGAAATAGGTGTTTCAAAAATTCACCTCGGGTAATGATCGAACCCGCAACCTTCAGATTACATGTCCGTCCATCTAACCAATACCAAGATGGTAGTAACTGTTTCAGTTTTTGTTCTTATAACCGCATCGTCGAGGCAAAGTGAATCTTTGAATCATTTATCACAGTAATTGTAATCTCTACTAATCTTTTAATCATTCTACGTTCATCTTTACTTGCCGCTCATACTGTGTCCCAGATATTCCAATTGACGCTTCGTGACGCCGTTTACACGATCTTTTTCTTTCCCATTTTTTTTTCTCCCGCGGTGTTCCAACGTCTTTGCTACTGCTCTTATGGTGTTTATATTGTGCTCTACTAATTGGGATTGTCTTCAGGTCTTTTGGATTAGCATATGCATGCCAAAGTAAATTATGCGCTACATGTTGTATGCTTCGCACAGCAGATGTTTTTTTTTTCTCCTTAGGTGGTTTTGTCAAGCGTCTCTACACTACGGTTCGGATAGTATTATTGTACATCTCTGACATCTTACACTTTTAGCAGTTCTGTCTCTTCTATGAAGTCCAGGAGTTTTTGCCATTGTTATCATTTCTTCTGCTAACCCAATAAGAACTGAAAACAATCGCTTTTTGCAAAAACTCTTGTACTTCATAGAAGAGACAGAACTGCTAAAGGTGTAAGATGTTAGAGGTACATAATAAGACCATCAGAACCGTAGTCTAAGGACGCTTTACAAACCACCTCATGAGGACAAAATGCTTGTCAAAGTGTACGTTGCATGTTGAATGCATTCACACAGCAACTGCTACGGAATTTCTTCGTCCTCCAAACATCCGCGGCATAGTCGATTTTCTTGTATACCCAATCTATGCATATGCTTATTAAGACCACAGTGTCCGGTAATCAGTCCTGTGAGCCTACGCAGTTTGGTTCGACTCATTTGCGATACTTCCTTTTGAGTAGTTTGTGTTGGTTCTGTTAGGAATAATCTTGCGGAGTCTCTTTGCCCTCCAAACATCCGCGACATAGTAGATCATCTTCTATACCCAATCTACGCCTCCTTAGTTGGTCGACTTTACAGTTCCATTCTATGCCTATCCATAAAATCCAAGACAAGTTTCGATTTAATTATTGGCAATCGTAACGCATGTTTTACTGCTTGGCTGTCAGACATTACGGTGATCGGTCTGTAGGCCTAAACCTTAGCAGTACCTCATAGACTATTTATCCATCCAATGTATCTTCACATTCTCAAGCAACACCACATTTCAAAAAAATCAATATTATGTTCTTATGTTATTTTATTTTACAAGTATGGAAAATATGAAAGTAGTAATTGTACTTTGAGATTTGCTCCTTCTTTGTAGTTTGTTTAATTTGTTTTTTTGTAGTCTAATTTATTTTATTAACTTATCGGAATTTTTCTTTATTTTACTACTTATTGTTGTTATTATTTTGAATTTATTTTGTTAATTTTATAATAACGTTTTTTATTTGTTTATCGTTTGTTTGGTATCTTGTATTATATTTAGTTTATGGTTAGTTAGTTTATTTTTAACTTTTTAGTTCATTATTTTTTAATTTTCTATTCTAAAAAATATTTATTTTTTGTTTACGTATCGTTATGTACCGATTTTTGTTTAATTCTTATTTTTCTCTATAATAAATTTGGAATATTTTTTTGACGTGTTTCAATTTATTGTAGGACAAATTTAAATGATCAATTTGGTTGCTTTCTTTTTTTTTCTATAATATTTATTTATTTTTTATTTACTTTTCGTTAATTTTGTCTATTTTTAGTAAGATTAGAAGCAAATAGTTAATTGGATTACACACTATATATATAAACATCAAATTATTTTGGACTTGTAAATAAATATTACTTTTAAAGTAATGGATAATAAGGTTAACGTAATATGTATGTTTGACTAATCTTATTTTGACTATAACTATCTATAGTAATATGTTAAACTATATATGAGTGTGCTAGCACACATTTGTGTTTTGTTTAATTTTTAAAATATTTTAATCCCCTAAATTTGTTTTATTTAACTCATCAACTAAATTTCTCATTGAGTAAATAACTATTATTTTTAAGAAATGAATAAATATATTTTTTACATATTATTAAGAAACAGCGTTATAAATAATTTATATTAAACATTAGCAACAAATTTAAATTCTATGTCTCCAGGTGTAAAAAAACATAAAATTTTCCATTTCATGTCAATATATTATCTATGATATTGATTTATGAAATATATACTTTTTATCACCAGTAATTTGCATAGTAAAATTTTCATCAGACATATGTTCAAGATATTTAATGCAACCGTATAATTTTATTACACCATTACAGATGTCATTTGAATTAAATTAATTATTTATTAACTTGGTCAATATGTGTAACAAAAACATCGGTAACAATAAAAACAATACCAATGAAAATACTTGGTGAACGATAACTAAGCTTTGTAAGAATTCAAATTGTATACATACTTTTCGACCGTTCTATTATCTAGAAAAATGTACCGTTGGTCGTTTTTAAATATCTGCGAAAGAAATATTGGACATGTGTTATCACACACGTATAAATATTATTTGAAAAAAATATGCGGACTGCAAAACATTACACGTTTGCAATGGAATATTTACATATTCACCACGCCACTGACTACATTATTTTTGATGAAGTCAGGAAGACGTTTTAAGTGAGCACGTGTTGTGAAGTTTAAATATGTCTTTATTGCCCAATTGTTTTTAACTATTTTTGTGCATTTCCTAAAATAATATCTTTTAATGGTATCAAATATTACATTTACAAAACTATTGGAACTATTATGCTACCTAATATAAATATGATTAAAAAATAATTAATTAAGCTGGTATCTATTAGAATTAATTACAAAAATATTAAAGATATTTATTTTATCTGACCAAGCTGAAATTTTTAAATTGTTTAAATGAGAGCGTAAAATAATAAAAATTTAAAATCAATTAAGTACTTTCATGAAGTAAACCAAAACATTCGATTTTTGAGGCTTGTAGCAACGTAAAAATGGATAATTGATTTGAAACTTTTTATTTAATATTTGTGATTGTATAGGCAGATTGGCACCGTGATATCGATTGCCCGTATATTATTTTGGTTTTCTGCTATTCATTCTAATATTAATTTTATTATCATTTACAAGAAAAGCATTCAACCACTCACTTCTATCAATTATTACTCGTGGCACTAAACACGTTAATCAATTATTACATCGCTTGCTTCTGTGAGATGCAGAAATCACTAAGGTGATAAACTTTTATGAAGAGTGATTAACGTGAAATTGGGTAATTGATTTTTATTTATTTATTTTTTTAAAGATTGTTTGAATAAATTATAAAATGCTTCAAAATGTCAAAATAGTATCTTGAAACTTAGTGAAAATGTAAAAATACGATTTTTTAATATCAAGATTTTAAAGCTGCTCTGAAAAAAAACTGAAAACTGTTAACTTGTTGACTGCTGTGCATCAGTCGGAGACGGTTTTTTAAAAGTGTACGGTAAAAAAATTTACATTTAATAAAATTTGACATTTGGTTAACCAAAATACTGCAAGATGAAGCTATAATCGGACATACATTTTATTATAAAATATGTCTTTTGCTGTTTCATTAAGTGTAGTTATTAGTTAATAAAATACTATTTTTATTACATATCAATCTACACCGCAGCAATATTTTTGGATTTTATAAAAACCTGTTTTAATTCCAAACCACGTAATCTGTCGTTTATATTTTATAAGTTGCAACCTTAATAGTGAAGACCAGCACCATTGACAGATGAGTCACAATTATGTTTAATTCGTTGCGATGGTCAAGTACATTTACAGTGTGTCATCAGATGGGGTTTACAATAGATATAAATGATCAAAAATATTTGAATTAAAAAAAAATACAATGATAACAAAAATGTATTTTTAAGTAAACTACCAATTTTATACAACTTATCAACAAACATTATTAACATATACTACTTAGTATTTTGATATATGACAATAAACCAATATTTATACAAAATGGCAAAAAAAAATTATTTCAAAAAAATTTATCAATACTTGAATATTTAGCACAGTTACTCTTGAAAACTTAAAATATTGTTATTACTCAAATATTGCAAAATTATCATCATCAATATACCATATGACAATGAAAATGCAGTTCCATTAATTTTTAAATACGTACCCATGTCTTTAAAGCACTCCCGATAAAAAATTGGTATATGGTTATAAATCAAAATTCTAAGTATTATTTCTTAATAGAATTTTTAATAAATTGTGTAAAAATGATACTTACCTAAAACATTTTACAATTTTTGTTCTTATTAATATTGGTCGTATTGTGCAAAATTTTGTTTTCAAATTATTTTTTTATCAGTTATATATATATATATATATATATATATATATATATATATATATATATATATATATCGTTAATTTTATTTGGACCTACACTGTACCAACGTCCGTATAACGCCAATTCTGTATAAATCATACAAAATGGCCTAGATTTCTATTCATGTGAAGGCAATAAAAAGCCCCATACTAAAGCCATCATTATGAACTTTCTAGAGCACCACAGGATTCCAAGCATGCCTTCGGTAAACTGAACTCCATTGAACATCTTTGGGATTTGATTGGTAGACCTGTTCGGAGGCGCTCAGATCTACCTCAAATTCTTTAGCAGCTAACAAATGCCCAAATTAAAGAATAGAAGAATATACCGCAAGAAGACAACTGTTGTCAAGCAGTAATTCGTGGTAATGGAAGGCAGACACACACGTTATTCCTCTTCTTTTTTACTTAAAAAAAACTTCTTATCAACTACGTTATACAGTCAGGATACTTACTTGCTCCACTGTTTCTTGTAGTTTCTTTGAATTGTTATTGTTATTTTAAATGTGATGTGTAAAATGTATTATGTTTTTGTAAGTTTATTCGAACAAAATGTACATCTTTAAATTAAGCGTTATTAAATTTGTATATTGTTAAAATAAAAAATAAGTAGATTAACACCTAAATGTGTGTTCATCTAATTATTTAGAGCAGTATACTATAAAAATTATATTTTGCTGAGAAATGTTAGCAAAAAATTGAAAGTTGCTTCAAAATAAAGTGTATAAAATGTGCTTTATGGAAACTATTTTAGTAATTTACCAGATGAACATATGACACCAGATGAAATAGTGTAAAACTTTTTAAGTAACTACCAACCATTCATTTTATAAAAAGCAGTCTAGCAAATAAAATATAAATAAGTTAATTTTAATATTTTTTTGTTAGGCAATTTTATTACTTTACTCTACTATATTAGTTTATTATTTTTAGATTGTGTAGACAGCAACAAATATTATATTTATAATTAAGTAGAAACTAAAAAACTATGTACGACAGTGCTATCCATATTAATATGTCAATTTAGAGTCCTTAATTATAAATAAAATCTTAAAATGTTACTTTCAAGCAAGACGTTTGACAATCTTACAAGTTTGTCTTATAGTTTCATCAAAAATGGCACATAAATAACTACTCATTATGATTACGATTTTGCTTCTATGTAATAAAAAAGCACATAGAAGCAAGAGATCTTTTTTTATTAATATTCTTTAAAAAACTTCAAAAAACACAAAAAACCACTACAATAAAAAATAAAAAATAACAATACAGATTATTATTATTATTAATGAAGTCAAAGTGAGTGGTTAATTACTTATATAATATTATTATTATTATTATTATTATTATTATTATTATTATTATTATGTGCTACCTAATGATCGCTTTGAGATTAATGCCGTTGGTTTGAAGTCGATAGCACCGACTACTTAAAACGTATAATATTTTGCTAAGAAATTTATAGCTAAAACAATATATATACTATGTCCAGTTACTCTTTGACCACATAGTTACGAGACACCCTGTATATATTTATCAAATTTTAAAATAGTATAAGTGCGCTTTGACCACACAAGAGAAGTAAAACTTTTATTGCAATTTTTATCAAAAAATTATTAATCGCTGGAATTTAACCTGGAAACTATAACGTAAACGATCTCTTCATACGTCACCTTACATTGATATAGAGTTTAAATACATAACTTACGTCTTAGTAGCCCAACATTCAAGTTGGTGTAGGAAAGCCAAAATTTAAATTATGTTAGCGTGTTGCGAGCTTTAAAGCGTCTGGCGATAGGTTTTTAAAAATATTCTGTAAATCATATATGCAAACCAGCTATGCTACTTCAATGTAGATTTTCAAGGTTTTTTTGTAACTTTTGTACCTATATGAGGCCCAGCTTTCAAACGCAAGCAAATGCGCATGCGTTCATAACTACACGTACACCAACTTTTCACAAAATATAAGCTGTGCTAAAATTATGTAGCTTGTTTTACACCTACTTTCAATTATTATTTATTTCATATCATAATCATTTTATAGTTACTATTAAAATATAAATTAAAAATTTTTTAGAACGTGATAATTCATAATACAAGATTTAAAATAAAATGGATATGTTTTCATCACAATTAATTTAGTCATACCTCAAGCAATATATGGGATCCAGTGGATTGTTGTTATTGGCATTAAATTTCGAGTTTTATTAATATAAGATACCGATTGGTAGTTGCAGGAGTTATAGTTCAAAATTAAATATGAATCAATAAGCTATTAATTTTAATAATCAAATTAATTTAGCATATAATAAATAAAATAAAGTCATCTTGAATATTAGTATAACAAAACGCTATAAAAAATATAAATAACTTAAAAGTGCCGATGGTTTGAATATTAACTCATATAAATGTTATAAATTGAATAAATTAACAGTTGAACGATTGCCACGCCACTGACTTTGAATTATTTTTGTTGAAGTTGAAAAGCCAATTTAAGTAAGCACGTGTTGCAAGTTTAAATATGTCTTTATTACTGACATGTTTGATATTATTTCTACACTTTTCACGGCATCAGATGATCTTTTTTTGTTTGTTCAGTAAAATTTATTCGTGTTTACGTAGAGTTATAATCAAAATGTTTGTACAGAAGTGACACATTTATAATTGTTTAATAATTTAAAAGTAAACACGAGCGGCGTAAATTAATAAAATATATTGAGGATGCGAGCCGCATGGATTTTTTTACTGATTTCATACGTCACGAAGATGTGGGTAGAGTAGAAAACATGACAAAAATTTAATCTCGCATTGCGGGAATAAAATAAATTCCGAGACAAAAAGGAAAACTAAATTGAAAGCAATCCGCAAATTATTTTAGGAGTGGGCATACGGAAAGATCGCCGGGAGAATACAAAGCAGGTAGAAGAGGAGATATACGAATCTAATTTATATCACCTCCACGGTTCGCTGCAGAACAAAGATACTATTTTGTCTCATTAGGTTTATTATTGTAGCCGGAACATTTCAGTTGTTCATTTTCACTTTACCGTTCAAAATTTATTAATTGCTCGTATTGTTACGTGTTGGGCATATTTTATTTCTTGCATTGTATGTATACTAACTTCTCTTAACTAATTAAAATCATTATAACCGCAAGCAAATATAATTTAGTTCATTAGATTTGTGTGTATTATTGCATGCAACCAATGTTGAGTATGTGCTGTTCACATAAAAAATAATCTTGTAGGTAATCATCAAACGAGTTCATTACATTTATCGCGGCGAATCATCATTTCACATAAATATTTTTTTTAATTAGACAATTGTTAAAAAATATTTACTATGTATTATTCATATTTAGAAATATAATTCGTATCTACTGAGATATACATAAAATGTCCGTAGGCCCCGGCATGTATTTCATTCGTATATTTCTATTTCCTTGTATATAGGCATACCATCCCAGCTATACGTTCTGATAACACGACAAAGCACTACATCATATTGAAGATGATAGTATAAAATATATTTTCCAGGTTTGTATTATATATTTCCATATTGTAGAACATAAATATATAAATATACGCAGGTACATTTGTGAACTGAGAACTTTATGGGCCCGAGGCAGCATTAAATTGTCTCCAAACTGCGGGGGCTCGCGTTCTTTTAAATCTCGCCTTTATTTTAACGGAAAATACGATCAACGCAATCCTCTACTGCAAACGTTAATATCTGCACGTGTAAACAAGACTTTATATCTGTATAGTACGCGGTGGTGTACATACGTACATGCTCTTTATCTTGAATTATCCTCCAGGTTTCTTCTAGGAGAGATAATGTAAATATACAATATACAGGTGCGGCGTATTTCACCTGCATATAACTAAAGTGTATGTTGCTCGGCAAATTTTATAAACAGTCTGAATTGTCACATTTATTATATAAAAACAGCTTTATTAGTGGTTATACAATTGAAATTAACTGCTTACTTTATTATCATGCTGTTATTACATCTCCATCTGAAATAAAATTACATAATTAATATTGAATATTTGTGATGCAAATAAAGACATATGTCAGCATGGAACTTATCTAATATCCAAGTAGTAGTATTTGTGTTAGATGGGTTTGACCCAACTGGCCATCAGCCGTGTTTATGAAAGATATGTGTGTGTTGAGAAATTTGCCTCCGATCTCTAGAACGCTATTAATTGTTTCCAATGGCGAATAGTACCGGTAGGCAAGACTATGCGGTCACCCATCCAAGTACTGACCGTGCCTAACGTTGTTTAACTTTTGCATACTTTCGACATGGGCCGTATGGAATATGACACCAAGCGGTTCTTAATGTCCAAATATCCAGAGAACTTGACGTTAATGTTAATTTAATAATTCTATAGCTGATAAAAATATTAAAAACAAGTGTTATGCATCACGAATTAGCGGCCTGATGTGCAAAAAAATGAAATTTTATTTTACTATAAAATGTTATGGAATATGATTTTCACGTACAGCCAGTTTGCATTTTAATTGCACTAAGTGTACTAGGTAAAAAGTCAAAAAATGTTTGTGGTATTCTATACCATTTTTCTTTCAGTTACTTCCAATTATTGGCGATCTTGAGAACTAAACGAACTAATGTGTCGTTTCACGACTATAAGTCAGGAAAATATTTTGACCACTCGATATCTGATTTTTCCGTGTAATCGAACCAAACGCTGTCAATATTATCAAAATGCACACTATTGTATTTTAAGCCAAAAAAAGATGAAAGTAAAAAAAGTTATGTATCTACGAGCTGTTTATACCGATAATGCTATTAGTTCTGGAATGAAAACATCACATTAACAAGAATAACCAACGAAAAGTTACAAGCAACAGAACAGATTACAAAGGGTGTATATCTAAGAAACAAAATCAGAAAATGTGAGATTTTGGACATGACAAAGATAAGTATACAAGGTGGACCACATATAGCGTTACAAATTTTTATTTAAAAAACTAACCATTTAAAAAGAAATTAATTAAACACAAGTTATTAAATAAAGGACATCCGATTCTATAAAATATTCACTCCTAATCCTCAGGAGTTGGAGGAGGGAGCAACTTTGAAAACTCAAGTATTTTATTACAGATTTTTATTTGGCGAAAAAATACAACCACAACCTTTCTCAAAACGGTATTCCTTAACAGAACTGTTCAGTCTCTTGCAGTTGAAAGGACGTTGGTGGGACTAGATGTTGTGGATTCGAACGGAAGTTTAATAGTAGCGTTTTGTCATAAGTTAATATGACAAAGTACGAAGTATAAAATAATATAATTTCTGATCTATATCTAAAGATGTATGGCACTTTCACTATATTTATTTATGGTAAAAAGCATAAATTGAAGGTAGGTTAAAAATTTGCAATAGTGCTATGACCCTTCTTAACTTTACTTAACCTGCAATATTGGGACATAACAATATTTCTTATACATTATTTCTAAATGTCGCAGTCCTCAAAAGTGTAATAAATTTAATTATTTAATTCATTTCTACAACATGGATTGAATATGAAACAAAGAAGATAGTTTGAATTTATTTTATTAATATTATTATGTAATAACTTACATATTAAGTATTATATGTATTATACCTAAAGATACAAGATTACCAAAGTTAATTGATAATTAAAACCAAAAAGTAACATATCGATGGTGTTAAA
>JARJEC010123985.1:0-47413 GCA_030264575.1 Tachinus sp. AB-2021
TATGGTTTGCGAATAAGATAAGTTGAATGAAATACTTTTCTTATTATATTTGTGGAGTTTTAATTTTAGAATTTTCAGAATGAATATTGTTGAATTCCACCATATTTGGGCATCAAATATTGAATTTTTAAAATTGTAGTTGCCGATATATGTTATTGTTTGCTTATTTGTTAAAATAGACAACCATGTATTTTACAACTTTTTTTCAAAAAGGTATTACGCACTTGCACGTATTAAAATTTCACATGTTTTGAAATGTTTATACAATACTAAATAATTAGTAATTTTTCTTATTTTAATACTACAGAGGACAACTCAAAATAAAAATATAAATTGAATTTATAAAAGTTTTTTTTCTAAAAAGATTCTTTTTCTTCTTTTTAGTTATGAAGTCATATAAAATGCCATTAAACAATTATCTGTTATTTAAATAATTAACAAAATGTTCTGCTTTAAGGAAAAAAATTACATGATGCTGATTTCTTCCAAAAAAAATCAGTGGACTACTACTACTGCTAACAAATTTATATCTATCTATCTGTACAAGTCGCGCAATGCCAACTAACATATTTTATGATATAACTGTACAAATGCGATATTTAATTTAAAATTATTGACTTTCTAAAAAAGTAAATATAATACACTGCTGTATGCAGAATTTTACCCTGAAACATAAAGTGTAAAAATATACAGGGTGTTTCATTTCACACACATGTCGTGACAGTTCATTTTAGGTCCGTTTGCACCAGTGTCAGTTAAATGTGGTAGTTACTTAATCTTCAGTTATTTTTAACTTTCAGTTTAAAATAATTTACATTTTACCAACAATAAGTAATTGTTAATTAAGTAACTTACAGTTAAATCTGGCAATCATGGATAAATTAATGTAGCCTCACACGTCTCAAATGTTGGAGTAAACTAAAAATTACCAGAAAATTTTAGCGGTAAAATCAAAATATTTATACATATGTCAGTTAAAAACTACAAGTTACCAGTAAATGTTTAAACTCCGGAATCCTGCAGTTTAAATTTAACCTGCAGTTAGAGCGATTTAATCCGCACTTTGAGTATAGTTCAATAAAAAATATTTTGAAAAAATAGTACTGATCACTTTATCTTAATGTTTATAAACGGATTAAAGGGTATAAATACCACTAAGCTCAATTTGATCAATTTTAAAAGTTTGAAAAGTAGTAAAAAAAAGAGCATATATTTAAAAAAAAGTAATATCCGTCAGTTCATTTTGATTTTTATAAAAAAATATAAATACCACTCAGGTCGATCTGATCAATTAAAAAAAAATTGAAATGGTATGGAATCAGTAAATTAATAATAATTTATTTTTGTTAAAGTAAATTTTTTAAAAATGAAGATTATTTTAGCATAATTTATAGCCAAAACAGAAATAAATTAGCGCCATGTATCTCAATAACAAAACGATTTCGGACATACATCATACGTCATACGCATTATATTATTTATTTTTAATCAAAATTAAAGAATCTGTTATTTTATAAAATTTTAAAATTAACCTGTGTACTATAAATAATAAACAATTAATAGACCTCCGATGTTTTATTTTAATTTGGAGAATGATTATTACAGGATACCAAACAACTACTTGAAACTATTAGCACAATTTGGAGGCAATTGTTCAATCGAAGGATAGACAGATGCAGATGTTTTTAAGAAGTTGACATGTCCTTGGAGAGTTCTTATTCGCATTTGAGCATCTTCAAAGTTTTCATTCAAATTATTAATTTGCGATTGCATTTTTTGCCTTATATCATCACGATCCTTTTGAGCAGCTTTGGCTTGAGCTCTGCTTTGTGCTAACTGTTTCTCCAAATCTGCTACTTGGTTTTGCATAGATCTTCGAATTGTTTCACAGCGATCTTTAGTACGGGCTACCTGCCTAGCAGATTCTTCTCTTACATTTTCAACTTCGGCATTTAATTGAGCAATCTCATGAAGTTTTTCTTGTGCACGTTTTTCCGCATCATCTACTTGCTCTTGCATCTCATCCATTCTTTTTAGCAATATTTCATTTTCGTCGGTTAAGTCCAAAACCCTCTGCTCTAGTTCCGCGTTCTTCTCTGCTAC
This sequence comes from Tachinus sp. AB-2021, assembly GCA_030264575.1. Lineage (NCBI taxonomy): Eukaryota > Metazoa > Arthropoda > Insecta > Coleoptera > Staphylinidae > Tachinus > Tachinus sp. AB-2021. The sequence continues at coordinate 2,104 of JARJEC010123985.1, forward strand.
AGAAAATTTTTCTTGTTCGTCAAGTGCTTGGTTGCTTCTGGATTGTTCCATGTGCTCGGCATATATTGCAGCCTAAAATTGATTATATCTTATTTACTATATATCATAATAATAGAATTGTACACAATCCATTACCTTATCTCTTAGAGATTGTATATCTCTCAGTAATGCTTCGTTATTTCTTTCAGCTAATAAATGCATTTGTTGAGCTTCTTGCAATTTTATTTGAGTTGCTTTTAATATATCTGGTAACGGCGTCAATTCCTGAAGTTTTTCTTGGAATTGATTTTTAACTCTTTGTATCTCTAAATTAACTTGTTCGCCAATTCTGTTATTTTCAAGCTCCATTAAATCAATTTGACGTTTTTGTTCTTCTACTTGTTGTTGTGCTTCTAAATACTATAATATAGTCAACAAATTATTAATTGAAACTTTGTTGTTACAAGGTTAAGATATGAATGTCTAGTAACTTAAAATTGGTGTAGCAAAACAAATTATGTATAATGTATAATGTATTATATTTGTTTTTTACTACAATTATAGGTTGAAAGGTTAACTTAAATGTGTTTTAAGCAAATTACATGCAAATCAGTTAATCTAACAATAAAGTTAAGAAAATATTATTATTGATTTCTATTCTTTATGATCACTAGTAAAATATAGGTCTATATTTGATTTGATATTTATAAATACAAAAATGTAAGCATTAACATTTTTGTGTTTTTAATTCTATTTATTAAATAATTGATTAATGCCCGATATACGATTAGTTTTATTTAAAAAAAAAATTACTTAGTAAGGACTGAAGATAATTTTTCATGGTCTCAATTGAGACCACGCGCCACAGTCTAGTGGAGCACATTAATTCCTTATATTTTGCTTTTATTGAAGAGAATAAACTTTTTTATTACTATTATGGCTTTCTCGTTGTGAGACATAGTGTAGAGGTGGCAACAAAACAATTTTAAAAAATTGCATTCTATTGTTTATTTAATTAGAACGCCAATAGAATGTGCTGATTTAATAACTAAACATGCTTCAATATTACAAATTGTGCATTGTCATATAAACTTAATAACTGTTAATCGTGCCCGAATATCTTTAGTTTCAACATTATTTTGTCTGCTCATATAACCATAAATATTTATTATTGACTTGATATTAAATAGCAATTTCAATAAAAGGTACCTTATTTCTATATTCTGTTAGTTGACCTTGTTGTTCTTCTGTTAAAGCACGCAATTCTTCCATTTCATCTTGAGCTTCACGAAATCTTTGCTTAGCTACTGATAATTGTTGTTCAAACTCTATTAATTGTTCTTTTGAAAATTGAGATTTGGCATCATTTGCTTTTAGTTCTTTTAGCGTCCTTTCAAGGTCTTTTATTTTATCTTCGGCAGCTTTTCTTGAATCTTGTGCCTCATGTGCAAGTGCTTTTAATTTGTCTACGTCAGCTCGCAAACCGGAAACCTCTACCAATTTTGATTTATAATCATCTTGTAATGTATTATATTGTTCGCGCAATTCTCTTAATTGTGTATTATCCGCCTAAAACAAACAATGTTGCTTTATAAACTCATTTTATAAAAAATATATATTTACTCTTGGACATGGTGGCACACAAGCGGCAGGACACTAAAATTAATGAAAACTATTTATTATTTTGTTCGTATAGTTATAATATTAAGATACCGTTGGTGGTGCAGTCATGGGTGATAGCATTCTACGGTGCTGTTCTAAATGCAACCGTTCTTGTCGAACTGTACATAGTTCGTTTTGGATAGCACGTACTTCGGCTTCCATTTCGTTTAATTGTTTTTCCTAAAACAGTAATGGTTCAGTTGATATTTAAATAATAAAATGTGATTATCACTAATTGTTTGGTTTCCGACTCCTCTTCCATTGCCGGACATGGTCTTCCTCTTCCACATGGCATTCTTTGTTTAAAATCCTAATTATAAATATTATTAATTTGCGATAAGATAAAATTAAATAATACCTTACTCCACAGGTTTGACAAGGAGGTGGATTTGGGGGGCAGGGGTAACAAGGTGAACAAGGTAATTTGGGTGCCGGAGGAGCAGATTGTTCTTTCTTATTGCAAGCTGCTGGACACTATAATAAACATAATATAATATTTACAAACCATTTATTATATTTTACCTGTGATTGTAACTTTGAATTTAGAAGACCGTTTTCTTTGACAACCATACGTAGCTCACACTGGAGACTTGTGAGTTGTCTTTGAAGGCTATCAACGGTCTGGTCCTTGTTTAGGAGGTCTTCTTGGAGTTGGTACCTGTATTAATTGATGGAATGGAATGTCATTATTAAATTGACAGATGGCTACTTATTAATAATGACAATAATAAACGTCTAATACTTGATTGCATTACCTTTTTCCTTCCAAATCAGCATTTTCTGCAGCCAATCGCTCTTGCATATCATAACTTTCACTTAATCGTTTTGCAAACTGTGGCATAACATTCTAAAGAAAAAATATAATTGTACAAATACATCACGATATACTATTTTTAATCGTACAATGCATGGAGGTGGTAATTGAAGAGGCATTCCACAAGGTGGTCGTTGAGGTGGGCATGGGGGTGGGCAAGGTGGGGGACATGGCGGCGGACACGGAGGTGGACATATTAGTCCAGGACATGGTCTTGATTCTTGTCTAGGAGAACATGGCGGTGGAGATCTCGGACACGTTGGGGAAGTACCTGTTATTGGGTTGCATGGCGATCTTCGTCCCGTATTTCTGCGTTTTTTATCATCACAAATAATAAATTTTGGCATATTATTTTCCGCCAAACCGCAAACTACAACTTTAGGTAAAGAATCCTCATCATATGGTTTATCAAAATCGGGTTTCTTTGTTTGACCAACAAGCAATTCAATTCGTCTTGTTTTTTGTTCTAGCAATGACATTTTTTCATTCAATAGCTTTTGCTTAGCTTCGAGTTCTTGATCTTCTTGGGGTGTACGCTCAGGTTTCTAATGAAACATGTTTTGCAACAACAACAAAATAATTATATAAATACTTACATTAAGTAACTCTGACACTCGTCCTTTTAATTCGCTTAAAATTTTATATATTTCCATGCATTGTGCTTCGCACTCTTCAACTTCTTTGAGAATTTTTGTGTCATCTTTGGGTAAATCCTAAAATCGACATGTTATTAATATATCGTGTACAGCTAAAATATGTTTTACCAGTTCTTCTTCTAATTGATCCAATTCTTGTGAAGATACTTTTACAACATTTTCAGTTTGTTTTAAAGTATCCTGTAAAATAATTTACATTACAATATTATTGCATTAACTTGCTACTCACATCATCCCCTTCTGCGCCTTCGTCTTTTCCCTCGCCTTCCTCGGCTTCGACTACCGGTTTTTCTTCATCTGCCATTATACTAGATGTATCAAAATGGCTAAGAGGTGAATAGAAGACGTCTTCTTCTTCTGGAGATTTGGGTTGTGTACTTATAGACTTTTCACTTAAAGTGGTTAGCTTACTTTTAGAGAAATCACCTTGACCAAATTGAGGCTTAACTCTCTTCTTTTCCTAAATGTTATACAATACAGTATAGCTGTGTACGCAAATAAAATCTCTTACAGTTCTACTACTTTTAGGTCTTCTTGGTGTAGGTAGTTCTAAATCGTTGTAATTCCTAAGTGTTTTCTTGAAGTATGTTTCGGCGTCTCCAAAACTATAGACGTTTTTCTTAAAAAGAGTATTATATGATTGTATAAAAACTGCGCTCTTTTCATACAAAGAAGAACTACTTGGTCTTTTTTTTATTTTAAGATTAGTACAACTTTTACTCCCAGTAGAATCGCTTACACCTAAATCAGAGAGTAATCCGCGGTTCTAAGAAATAGTTAATTGTAAGTTAAACTGAGTATTCACGTAAATATGAATGTTACCTTCATACCGAACACAAAACGTTCTTCATTAAAAAGTACCCATCAATTCCTAAATTCTGAGAAGAAATGAGTAGGCACCAATTATATAATATGTAGAAATTATTAAAAAAGTAGTAAAATTGGATGGATAGATTTTTTGACGTTTATAAACAACTTACAATTTAAACAGACTAGATTTTGTTGAAACTGTTGGATACTAATTATTAAAAATATTATAAATGACAAATAAATGGTGTGTTATCATAATCAGTCTTTATATTTTTATCACTTTTTGTTGCAAATTTAAAAGGAATATTTATTTTGCTTTATATTTTTTTGTTCAGTCCACGAACAAGCATAACAAATGGTAGAAAATCTAAACCAGTTTTTATTTAAGACACCGCACAGACACAGTGGACTTGTGTAAACACTACTTCTTAACTTTTAGTCCAAGTTTGCGCAAGTTTTCAAACCAGAAATAAGTGATATTTTAGTAAAAAATTACTAACTCATTGAAATCTATCTTTGAAACTTAATCACATTCAATCGAAATGTTAAAATTTGTATACTCGTGATATAGATTTTGTGAGTCTATTACACAGAGTTCATAACACAGATCATTTTTATTAAAATCTTTATAGTTATTGTATGTCATTGCATATTCATTTTTTACCACTGGGAAGCAAATCTAAAGATGATTTTATTTATAATGTACAAGTATAACGGCAAAAAAGTGTATTCTGAAATTCTGATTGTGAAAAACTATAATCCAGTGACTGTATGGCCATGTACAACACAAAGTAGTAAAAGCCTACTTTTAATTTTTGTTTTGTATTATAAAGTGCTTTGTCTAGAGTTTCCTATAGAAACGGCTGACGTTTTTGTCGCCATTTATGAATTTTTGAGTCAAGTTTGATATATTGTCAATATCATCAACTAGAGCTACTTCCTTATCATTTCTGTGTTGTATTATATAATTCATAAATATTTTTAATAGTTTTTTTACAGAATTTCTATTAGAATTAAACTTTTCTTCAAGTTTTTTACTTGCAAAATGGACTTCAAACAGAATATTGTACCATGCAACCAAAGATACCACAAAGTATTGAATGAAAGGTGTGCAAAGTTTCAAAATTATATTTAATTATACTGTGACAATTGTTTTGCCACATTGTGACATCAACTGATAGATATATAATGGGAAATTATAAATTTACAAAAAACTTGTATACTAAAAGGACAGAAAATTTTGAGAGAGGAAACTAATACGGTAAATTTATTTACAGTTAGATTACCATTATGTTTGCTCTCTCCTTTCAAATTTTCTATTCTTTGGGTATATACGTTTTGTTAATTGTAAGTTGTAAATAAACTAAACTAAATTTGTCCCATTAGACATCTGCCCAATGATGCCACAGTGTGGTGAAGTAATTGTCGCAGTATCATTAAATACAATTTTTATATTTTACAGGTCTGCGTTTTATTGAAGCTACAATGGAGTTTTAATAAATATGAGAATCAACAATCAAATACATCCCATTTTTTACAGCTAATGCAAATTGGAATTGTTTTTGCTTTATTTATGGCGATATTTCTTGATAAAGTATTTAATTTTGGATGATCAAAGATAATTTAATAATTTATACATATATTTTGCCAACATTAAGAGGCTATTGTGACAACGTTCTTGTTTCTATCTTATTTCAGGTTTAAGCCATGCAGTTGTAAATTGGTTGAACTAATCCAAAAAAAAAATGTTTACATCAAAACAGAATTTAAAAGAATCATTCACTTTCAATTTCAAAGAAAGTGCATTGCAAGGAATAAGAAAGACTCATGGGTTTATGTTTAGTATTCTCTTTTGAATAAGGTTTTTTTGTTTCTTTTTGTTGCTGTCATTATAAATTGATAATTCTATTTTTGTAAGCTGGTCTATTATAGGTTGTCATAAACGCGATTGCAATTTCTACCTGTAGAACAAAATTTAAGTGTGATTTTTCAGTAGGTTTACAGCAAAGAGACTGATATTTTATAACTTTCTCTTTTGGAATAGTATTTAACCTGTACAACTCGCGGTTTAAAATTATTAATACGGACAAAAAGAAAGGTTCAACACACTGCGCCCACTTACTCTGAGCACCTTTTATCACTATGCACAATTTTTGCGTGGATTCTTTGTGTGCTACGGCCTATGCGGCATCCTAGTTTGACTTAATGGTAGCGCCGATCCTCAATTGGCACCGTCATGACTCCATACAAAATCATTCAAAGTTTATTACCATTTGATTACAAAGTTGCAGTATCATTTTCGAAATTTTTTTTACAATTTGGACAATTTAAACAAAAAGTGTTATTTTACATAATTTTGTCAATTTCTTAAATTAACAATTTCAGTCATTTTCTGGCCATCTACTAGTCCAAGAAGAGTTACTTGCTAGAAAATAAAAAGTATCATGTTTGATATGTATTTGTCATCAGACTTCAAAATTAGTATAAGAATATATGTCCTATTTTAATGTTGATGCACTTTTGTATTATTAATTTAAAATGCCATTGTATTCATTTTAGTATTATAATATTATGCAACAGAAGCAGTTATTGACATGACGCAACTAACTATTTAGCATACCAAGGTACCGAGAACAGTTAAGTGTAACGAAAGTAAGGTGACATCATTGTTAAAGTCGCTAGAATACGAATAAGTTGTAACTGCAACTAACCAAAGATTAGGTTAGGTTAGACAAGAAGACGACTTTGGAGTTTTGTTTCATTTCAATTATCATCATCCAATTATCGAGTATGACAATTATATTTTATATTTTTAAAAAATATGGATTTGTTAACCTTCATTTATATGTCAAATATGAGTATAAACAACCCAGCCTGTAAAGTCACGTCATATTTACATCATTTTTTGCGATATTTTTTAATATAACGTCATATGACCAATAGATGACGTCATTTTTAGTCAAAGAAATGATATCAAATGACGTCATAATTACGAAGTATGGTGTCATTTTTATGACGTTTTTAAATAACAAACAACAAACGGTCCTATCGATAGCCCACTACAAGTATTGATAACAGTTTATTGAAAAGATACTAGCATGTCTATTTTACGTTAATGACTAATGTCTGTTTTACGTCATTAAGTTACGTCAATTTCACGTTTTAAAATGACGTCTTTGGTGGCTGCTATATCTTCGTCTATTTGTCGTCATATTTATGTCATGTTTCAGTTGAATATGACGTGCCTTTGCTGAATTGAATGGGTTGTAATTAATTATGTTAATTATAAACACCTTATTGGTTGAAAGTTTTTATAAGAATATATTTAATAGATACCAGCACTTCTATTTTACGTCAATAACTGACGTAATTTTAACGTTATTAAGTTATGTCAAGTTGACGTTTTTAGATGTTATCATATTTATGTCATGTTTTAAATCATAATGGCGTAAACTATGACAAAATAACGTAAATATGACGTGTCTTTGCTTTTTGGGAAATTGTTGCCAACATATATGTTATCGACATATTCATGACGTATTCAGTAAATATTTTCAGAATTTTAACATATGTTTTATAATAAAACTTATCCTCAATTGAATGTATTGCATCCCTTAATTCAAATTAATCTTATTTGGTGGGTATATTGTTTCGTTTTATATTTTCATTGAAATTTTTTTAAGAAAATTACTCATATTTTCTCAGAAACTTAACTCATTTTAACAATCTTCTGGGAGGCACAACTAGAACTGGTTGGAAAATATTTTGTAAATTTTACTCTTGCTTCTAAACTTTTTAAATATAATATAATATAGCACATAAGATCTATTTGTTTGTTTGTGTGTTCGGGACTGCTCCGAGGAAGTTCCGTTATGACGTCACAGTTAAAGATAGTTCTCATGAACTGTACTGTACTAACGAACAAAAATTGGGCAAGTTGGAGTAAAAGGAGAATTGACATCGACAGTTGAAATAACCTTAAAAAAAATAACAACTTATGCAATTAATACAAATACCGTTAATAATAAAATTCAAGTTATAATATCATATTTGACAATAAAATATACATTTTTGAAATAATAATTTTTAATTCAAGCTGTCCTAACTTAAACTGTTTATTCCTGCCCGAGAGGGGAGTAAAAAGTTCATGTTCGGAGCAAAAAATATAGGTTATCTATGACACAAACGAACAAAATGCAAACTACTTAGTACAAGTTAGGGCATAACGAACAGCGGAATGTGAGATAATAGAAAATTAATTTTACTGTTATTTGTTTGTATTATACACATTGATTAAAAATAAGCTAGTCAAATATGTTCGGAGAAAAGCAAAATCCCATAGATGACGCTTTTGCTAGGTTCCAATGGAGAAAACAAACCCACATGTTAAATGGCAACCAATGATAAATAATCTGTCATTCAAATTATGGATCAAATAAATTATGTTGCTGATAGAAATAAGTTTATTAATGCATTGTGTATAATTGATATTATATATTGTTTATGTTATTTAGATTATATTTAAAACCGCCATGACAGTGACAGTTTACAATAGCATTGAACACATGGGTTTTGTTTTCACCATTTGAACAGTTCAAAAATTTAACACCAGATGTCAGCTACTTTGCTGATTTTCTCCTAAAGAACGGATTTTAGTATTCACCCTGTATAACAATTTTTTTTATCAAAGATAGAAACTCAGCTGTTAAATCAACTGTGCTTTTATTAATATGTTTGCAAGCAAACAATATGCTTGTTTGCAGTTAAATATTCCAATTAATTTATTTGTTGCTTTTATTGATATTTATAATTTATTTAATTGTTATACAGCAAATTTACAACATTTCGTTTTGCCGTTATGTATGTGTATTTCATATTAAAAATTTAAATTACAAGTAATAAATCGTAATATTAAAATTTAAATTGCATTTATTATACACAGATGATGAACAGCTGTTGCATCATCTGTGCTGGAGATTTACGAAGTTTAAGGACCGCTGAGAACTGTCAGAGGTCACCACTCACCAGCGCACCAGACTCGTGTTTTCAGTTTGACAGACTAAATGCTAGATTTAGTTTTCCACCAACTCAATATCCTGAGGTAGTTTTATAGGGTAATCTGCTCATAGGTACATATTATTTTATTCTGTCTACATAATCGCACATGTAAGATTTGATTTAAAACAATTCTGGCCTGATTCCTCTTTGTAACAAATACGAACAAATCACCTTATTTTGCACCCAAAAAATCCAATGGGATTAAAAAGCAAATTGGATGTTTATCATTGTGGGATATTTGTGTAACTTTTATTACATACTGATAGTTAAAAACAATTATTGCTTTAATATAAATTATATTGTTTTTATATGAAATAAATGCTGTACAATCAGTTATTTCTGATACATTATCTTCCTTGTGTAGTGTAAATTACATACTAATTTTATTATAGGTTACATTCAGGAGTGTAACAATGAGCAAGTGCCTATCAGTACCAAGTTTTGTAAAGAAAGATATTTAAAACATCTCCACATCACTATTGCTGGTATTAACATCAAATGGTCGACCAAATCATTGTTACAATACGATGGCAGAATGGTTTCAACTCCTAGAATCCAACGATCAGAAGCAGGTCGACGAAGCCAAACGCAAATTTCACGAACAATTCAATCAGGGTAAATATCAAGTCCATATTTAATTAATTTATATGTGCAACACTATAAATTTTTGTACATATGGGAATTACTAGTAATTTTGAATCGATTTTGATTACATTTTTTTATTATAATTCATTGCTGAAGATTACATCAATAAAAAATGTTTTTGTCTTGTTATTTGCATCAATTATGTTAATAGGTTATATCATTTTTGCTATTTTAATTGCAATCAATGATTATTTTAGAACAAAATCAATTTGGTTTAGACTGCTTTAACATTTTTTTATATTTAATATAGATTTATTAAGAAAGATTTAATAAAACCTGTATTTTCTCCTAGTCCTGAAAGTTGCGTCTTACAAAAGATAAATATTATTTATTAAACACATTTCAGTTGAGATAGAAGTTTATTAAAAATCATTCTGAATATATAATTTGAATATTTTTCTAGAAGTGCTGTTAAGTGGGAAGGAATCCGCAAATTATCTTTGTTTCTAGATTTATACAACACATTTGTAAATATCAATACTTGCCATGGGGGTCAACTGTTGGTATCAAATAATATAGTTTGAATTGTTGTCACCATTACTGTAGTTGGCGTTATCTGTATCAAGATGTTATGTCACATTGATCATAACCAGCTATGAAATCCTTTATAATTAGTCATTACCTGAATGCTACTTGATAACGCTAATAGTTAAATGCAGTGATGTATCACGACAAAATTGACAAAATTTGGACTCGATAATGATGTTGTTAATTTTATAGTATTTCATATATTATTTCAAAATAATCTTACATAATGTACATTTACGATAAAACACAAAACATGGACACACAAAATCAGGAAATGTGCACATTTATCAGTATAATATACAGTGTATCCCCAGAATAACGCGCTCGAATAGGTATAAAAAACTAAAAATATTGAACTGAAATTTCATCTTTGAGGGTTCAGCTCTGCTTGAATAGAAACTGTATCATAAATTTAATCAAGTGTCTTAATTATTTACAAAAATGTTATTTTCTGTCATAAATTTAATTTAAATAAATAAAGTGTCTTAATTATTTACAAAAATGTTATTTTGTGTGCAGGTAAAGAGCTTTTTTGAAAAGAACGATAAGTCATGCCGGTATACCGAATATTGTTTCACAATTTTAATTTTGAAAAATCAAGTATGCCTGCAATATTTACTAAATTATTTCTGATATCTTGTATTTTTGCAAAATTTTACATTTTGAACAACTTTTTTAAATAAATTATTGTTGTATGTAGTACAGAAAATGCATTTTTTTCTCTTTTATACCTATTCGATCGATTCGTCAATCTGTGGACATGCTATATATTATTATGTACTTTTATAATACACTTATAGGTATAAAAATAAAAATTGAAATATGGAATATTTAGATAAAATTGTTGCGTGTTCTGATAGAGAACGTAAATGACATTGCTTAATTTTACAGGAGAAATAAAAAAGGTGAAAATAAAATAGTGTCCAAGTAACGATCAAATCTAATATTTAATTTTATCAAAAATAAATTTTAGAGGTAAACATACACATTAGTGTTATAGCAATTATTTTTAAATAGAAATTGTTTAGATTTGTTTTGGCTTTTACGTCTTTTATAGATTAATTTGGGTTTACGTCGCAGGCAAATAGTTATACAAAAAAACGTAAGTGACTACACATTTTAAACATAAAGTGTGCTATTATAAACAATATATTTCTAAATAAATTCAAATAACAATATTTGCTTTATGTTAGTTGTTTTATATATATATATATATATATATATATATATATATATATATATTATAATAAACAACTTACATTAGTTTTTTATGATTAAACACTGATAGTCGTAACATTACACGGTTATGTTTGAAATTGAACGTACAGGTGACTAAAACTTGGCGGTTAGGCATCAATATGTGGTTTTTAAAAGTAAACAGATTTTTTTTAAATATCATAATTTACGAATATTAAGACTTGTAAACACATGATTCTAGTTATGATAATATCTGGTTTTTAATTTTTTGCGCTTACGTCCTTTTGTCAGAATATCATCGAAATAATCTTTTTTTTTTAAATAAACTGGTTATTTGGAAACTTACTTTGCCCATATTAGACTTTCTTAATTTATAGGAGGCGTTGACAAAACAAAAAATCATTTTTATACAATTTATCAAATAAAATTATTATCTAGTCAAAATTTTATATAGTCAAATAATACTTAGAATTTTGATTTATGATCATATACCAATTTTTATTTAAAACGGTAAAACTTTTTATTCAAAAAAATAGCTAGCTAGATGAGATGAACTTTATCGATACTTGAAAAAAATAGTTTTCATATACTCAGATTTTAAAATTATGATTACATGACCATGACAATGCTGTTCCTATGCTTTTTAAATACATACTCATGTCTTAGAACATAATTAATAAACACTCATGATAAAGAAAGCTACTATAAAAATATAGTTTTTATGAAAGTTCTAGTATCATAAATTGAAATTCTACGCACTATTTGTTAATAAATTTTTTTGTTAAATTGTTTAAAAATGATAGTTTACCTAAAAACATTTTACATTTGTCATTATCTCAATGGCCACTATAATTGAATATGTATGACAACAATTGTTATTATTTATTTTAAAGCTATTAATAAATGCAGATTGATACACTTCTATATCCCAAAATATCGTTTCCATGGCCAACTTTCTTTTGTTTTTCATTTCAGATTTTTGTTTTAAATAACATTTAGCTTAGATTTTTTGATAAATTGTTAAGTGTTTGGTATCATTGCATTGAAAAATGAAAAATATTTACTTTCAAATAGTTTTCCACAGAGGTTCTACTTAAAAAAATGGACTTTCTAACAAAAATTACAAACGTTTGCTTTAGGACCCAGTAGAGGGTGCCAATATATTAATGCAATATTGAAAAATAGTGATTTTTTTGGTGAAATATAAAACTTCAATTATCCGAACTCCAGTTATTCAAATTGCCAATTATCCGAATCGGTTTTAAAGACACAAAATTTGAAAATGGCAAAATATGTATATATTTTTTAAAAATAAAGATTTACATACATATGTATATTATGGTGCAGTTTAAGAAGGGCACTTCAATTTTTGTTTCTCTCAGCTATGGAGACCAGCTTCTAAATTAAAAAAGAAAATTTAAAAAATATGTAGAACTACGTAAATGACCAAAAGCACCTGTCGGTAGCTTAGTTTCATTTCTCATTAAAATAACGTGTTTGATTTATTGTGTCTTTTTAATATAGTGGGTTTTTGAGCCAAAACTATATTAAAAAAGATTCTAGGAAAACTGACATCACCATCGTGGTCTACGAGAAATTTGCTATGGAAATGATTGTTTGCCATAGTAGTTTTTATTGATGTACGCTGCTGTCCAAACCTAGAAATTGCCAGCATCTCGAATATATTTTGTTTCATATTATTATATAAGCGTGTGTTAAACAATAAGTTTAGATAAATATATATATATATGTACCGATTTGTGCGATTGTATGACACATGATGCCATCTGTATGCTGATTAGTAAATCAGAATTCTAATCTTGGAGGCTTACAGGTGGCGTCAAAACTTGTGGCTAATTTTTAATATCCAATTGACTCATTTACTATTGTATTGTGTTACAAACATAAAATGCAAAAATTTTTTCCCACAGTGGTTTTTAACATATTAAATAAAACACATAGCTTAATTGATCTATTCAATAGTGATTATATTACATCTTAATTTACTCATGTTTTGTTTTTTTTCAGTGAAAGAAGCATGGCTTCTGAATGGCCTTTACGATTACTATCTATCAACAAATTCAGTTCCTTCTATGGAAATATTAATAAATATCCGGGAACCACACCACAACTATCTTTTTGATAAGTAAGTAATATCTGCAACTTGCTTTAATAGATAACAAAGACAATTTTTATATATATATATAGTGTGAATACTAAAATACGCCCAATGCCAAACTTTATTTTTTATCAAATATTTTTATAGGAAATAATAAATTTACATGAAATTAAAGGAAATTTAATTTTGTCATATCTTGTATTTGATATATATATATATATATATATATATATATATATATATATATATATAATAGAATGTTTATCCCCATATATTAATTGGAAGCAACATGTATATTGCAAATAGTTGTCGATACACTGTGTGCCCATCGTTATTGCAGGGAGATGCGTTAATAGTATGGTTTTCATAAAGTAGGCATCGGATATGGCGGATGCTCATATTGCATTAGTCATACTGCATGCGTGGCATGAAGAAAGTGTACGACGGAGACGTAAATAGATCCCAAGCATATGAATAATTTACATTATTCTATTGTATATGCTTGGCACCCCAGAAGCCCGAACTATTTCACAATTCTCTCAGAGCACAATATTTACACGCGAGAGTCATTGACAATATTTTAAGTAATATATATAATATGACATAAATAAATAATAGGATACAATTTGTAATTTTAACTTAATTATCTTATTATCTTAGTTTGTCATGTAAAGGTATATTTTATTTTAAAAAATTGGTGGAAAATTGAAGATCCATTAGTTTCAAACATTTTTATTTGCTCAAATGTTATTCATGTTTTTTATTAACAATTGGTCAATAAAATACATCCAAAAGAATATTAGTATGCATCAAGTTATTATTGTTATAACATTTTTAAAATTATCAAAAAAAAGATAATAATAAATAATATTAATTTTTTTATTTTTACTGAGGTAGTATTTTTTACAATTATTAGGTATTTAATCAATAAGTGTGTCAATGGCAGCTTACAAGTTAATTATCAAAATTATTAATAGATATTAACACATGTGCTGATTACAATATTTTTCTGTTTATTCCTTCAACAAAACTGGACTGTTTAGTAAACAATAATAAAAACAATATTACCAAAAATAAAATAATGTTAACGTTGTATGTGATTATTAATTTGTAAATTATATTGTACTTAATAGTCATGTTCAAGAGCTTCCAATTTAAACGAAGTTGCCAGATGTGAACTGAGCTCTTGAGCGATCAACCGATTTTTATAAGGAAAGACACAATTTCAAAACAAAAATCCTTCTTATTGCAAACATATCCACTACATTATGAAGGTTTAAAATAACTGTACAAAAACCTTACATTGTTTATTTGTTATTTTATACATCTCCTTGCTATCACTGTATCTGTTTAATATTTATTTAAATTTAGTTTTTGTTGTAATGCTTTGTTTTTGTAAAAATGAATAAAATCACTATAACCAAATATTTTAAATATCAATTTTTGATATACAAGCAGCGGTGTGAAGTAATATTTTGCACGAAATTTGAATTTGTATTGACATGGCCTTGCAGTTTGACATGTACTATCTGTTGGTCTTTTGGTTATAATTATTAAATTCTATTTATAGACTTTATTTAACTGTTAGAAGAAAATATATTATTAAATATTATAATTATAATATGTTGCATTGAATTGATCCGTATATATGTTTATATTTTAAAAAGAAAAATATAAATTGAAAATAGCATAATTCAAATAGAATGTTAACTTCTAAATTAAATTCTTCTTTGCATAAATAGTTATATTATCTAAAAATAAATGTTTAATAACGTTTTAATATATCAATTAGTTAAACCAATAATGCACTTGTTTAATATTAATATATTATATGACAATCAAATAAAGTTTAATTTTTTATTGAGCGCTTGCTTATTTTTATTAGTGCTGCATTAATAAGCTCTAATGTCTCAACAAAATTGCCCTACTCTGCAATCTCGGCCTAGTATTTTAATGCCGCTCTACTAATACATACACCGAACTAGAATCAGATAGTTTGGATTAGGCACACTAGCTGTTGCACTAGTTTTCCATTTCCAATTTATCACTGCCACTAGGTACATTTGAATGAAATTTCTAGGTATAAATATTCAAAAGTTTTACGTACTGATTGTTTATGTACCGCATTTGCTGTATTTCTTATTTTTATGTTATGTTTATTTTAATTTAATTTATTATTGTAATGCTGCTAAAGGACGGAGTAACTATCTTAAGTTGTTAATTAAATTTTAATTGTGTTTTATTACACAATATACCTTCTTTTTTCTAGAAGAATTTGGAAGGACATCACAATCAATTTAATTAGGTTTATTTAACCTTTAAGTTCTTATATCTTGTGGTGACAGACAACACTTTCAATTATATTAAATATAATAAATGCTTTGCGGGAGAAAATTTAATTTTTTTTAATCTTACAGTAGTCGCACACCTATCTTACAGACTAATTATGTCCTTATAATATGGTAACAAAAGCATCTCTAGCTGCATAGCACAAATATTTAAGTTTTTTACACCTTGGTTTGTCACACCGTAACCACTAACTTCTCTAAATTTGATGGGACTACTGGAAGGTTAATTTTATGTATTATACAAAAACAAAGCATGTTCTTTATCACATTATGCCAGATTTATATATTTATAATCCACAGTTTTAATAATAATAAGTAAAACACAGAGACTTGCCGCTTGTAGCAACTTGAAATACAATAATTGATTTTAAACTTTTAATAGCAAATTAACTTGCTAAATTGTGTTGAACAACATAGAAGACTAGAGTAATCACATTTAAAGTATTGTTATTTTATAAAGTTTATATTTTATTGAAGATACAATTATAGTTTAAAATGTTTTAATATGTTATAAGTTTTTTGTTTAACTAAACATTAAGTTATTTCTCTAAAAAACTACTGTGAAAGAAAATGCTTACGCACAATCAATGGTGCTAATTTCTATCTAGCGACCAATACCGGGTTAATTCATTCAATAACATCAGTTCATAGAAAAGAATAATTCTATAAAGTACTGTCCAGCAGAACTTTATTGACATGTGGCTTGTCAGATTTTCAAATGGAGGAAGGAGCAAGTCCTCCGTGTGTTTCGAGTGAGTTGTCCCCGCTGTGTACTTGTGCTTTATTATACGAGCTGTCACGAAAAGCATAGTAGATCTTAATACAGTTCTGTCAGATAGTAATAGTAATAGATCTAGATAACTAACTCTTTTAATTTTGGTGCTCCATATTTTCACTGTCACTCATTGTTTGTCACTATCACTAATATAGTTTGTGTTTTCATTATCCAAGGTGAAGATTGCAAATTTTGTCCTAACACGCCATTGGATTTTTCACATAAAAAAATTAATTACTTCATTAAAAATAAGCCTAAAATGTTTGTCTTTCATCAATCAAAACTTATAACCTAAAAATAATTTGATGCTGATGTGAATTATCACAATTATTCTTGAAAACTTTATCATTAAAATTTTTATTATTAAAAGCTAATTAAATTTAAATATTAACTGATTTATGGCTAAAGTTCTGTTATTTTTAAATAAAACTAATAGCCAAGGTTTGTTTTCATGATTCAAATCTCCAATAATGCATATTATATGCTCGGATCATTACACAGTAGTCCTCGGGCTTTGTGCTATGCATTTCTCTTCTTGACTATATAATTAAATTAAATTTATAAACTGTACTATGTCTAGTGTAAGCACTTTTCACTCTGCACTCTATTTGTAGAGAATTTTATGTATTTATAGAGCAAGAAAACAAAAAAACAGTTTATGTGACCTTCAACTTTTAATATCTTTACTAACGTACACAAGAATCTATAAGACGTTTGAGATAATTTATAAAATGTCAAAACAAAGGTTTATTTAAATTTATAGCTTATTGTCTTTTATTCCGAGGTTTACCACTTTTTCCACCTTATATGACTGTACTATAAGTATTATTATTACTATTATCATAAGTAAAGTCTTAAAATTACACATAGTGTAAACTCCGCTTAAAGTCATTGATTAATTTTATTTCTACTAAGTGCATTTATTTTTTTAATTTAAAAAAAACGACTAACTAACCAAAATTTTATCTTTTATTGCAGATTAAGTGATTCCATAAGGGGTTCTAAAAATGATTCAAAAGTACAAGCTTTAACGCTCTTTGGGCATGTAGTACGAAAACATCCAACATGGCTACACAAGATAACTCAACACACTCTATTCAAGGATGTCATTAAGTTATTAAAAGTATGTTATAAATTTCTTTTAATCTTTGAAAACTATACAAGCAGTCAGTAAATGCTAAATGAAAGAAGTGTCATTATTGTTAATATTTAGATACATAAAGGATCTCTATAAATGTTTGGGATTATATAATCATATAATCACTAGTAATATTAGTTCGATGCGTAAATAATGTTGCCTATCATTTAAGCACATTTGATTTTACAACGGGACATAATGAAGTTAGCAGTTCAAGCATATTTTGACAATCTATACATTTTTATAACATAACAGTTAAAAATTGATATTGTTTGGTGCACAATTTTTAAAAAGTGGCAATAGTGAGTTGTAGTAATGTAGTAATACATAATCCCACACATTTGTATTCACCTTGTACAATCAAACTGTTTGATATTTCGGCTGACATCACAATTTATGTCCATATGGATCAAATCAATGTTTTATAAAAGCAATGTTAAATGGTTTCATAGAAATTAGTTATTTGATAAATATAAAATATCCTATAAAAAAGGAATAAATACTGCAACTTTTAATATGTATACATTAGACCTTTTATTTTTAGAATTTTTTTTTCTTTAGTGTGCACTTTTGCGTTACCTTCAAATTCCTACAATAATAAGTATTAAAAAATTGTCTATTCTTATTTATTTTTGCTATTTTTTGTAGTTTTTTTGATTTTCTCATCTTATTCACATTACCTTTATTATATTAAAGTAATATTTTTGAATTCTACGTACAATTTTCCATTGTCTATGCGAGTGAATGTTTTTTTTAATTTAAAAAATGTGTGTCACAAAATGTTACACACCCAAAAGACGATTATGTTTTTTTTGCTGGGAGATAACAAATGTAACTTTCAAAAACATCTTGAGATAATTGTATTTGAAACATTGAGAAATAAACAAAAAAGACACTGATGTTTGTGCTGTGTTTAACGCTGGGATCTATTATACATACTTATTTTGGCAGCATTTTGTAATTAAGGTTTTCGTTTTATTTTGATACAATCTTAGAAGTTACATGACGTTTATCTGCTAATTAATTCCTATCCTGTATATTTTAATCAATCTTGTTAACTGCAATTAAATATAATTATCTCAGTTTCCTTGATGTATAATTTTAGACTTATTGTCTATTAAAACCTACAAATTTATTATTTGTTGGTTATTAAATACTGGAAATTTAAACAGATAATGTGTGCCAGTGTTTCAAAACAGAAAGCATATAATCATTATACTGTTTTATTTTTGTTGTACATTTAATTATCATGGCCATGTCAAACTATCAGTATATTATGTCAGTAGAGATACTTTCAATTTTCAGAACACTGAATTTATTTGATCAAATTGAATGCCGTTCTCATTTTTTGAACTATTAATTGATGACATCAGCCTAAAGATTGAATAGTCGGAGAGTATACAATTTTGTTTCACTACAATTACATTCATTAAATTTAAATAAAAATTGTAAATAATTTTAGAATAAACATTTGTTTCGAATTGAAGATTCCGAATTTGTCTGTTGGCATGAGGAACCACTAGTAGATCATTACATAATCGAGTAAGAGAATGTATTTTCTCCACAACCATTAGTGAATGAAATAATCTTTTTTATTTACAAGATAAAACTTGTAGCAAAACAACATAAACGCCATATTTACATCTGACTCTGGCAGTTTTGAAATCCATGGCAATCTATGTATTTTGTTGAGCATAATTATGGAATGTTCATTCTGTCACTCACATAGAATGAAAATACATGCAAAACACATAAGAACACTTTCTCTTAATAATGGTCGTGGAGAAATAACACTTTCTCTCTTAACAAATGTTCTTTTTACAATTTTTATTTTACATTTACCATTTTTAAGCATATTAAATTCACAATTAAAAGTTAAAAAAAACACTTGGTGCACGTTTTACAAATTAATATATTTAGTTTCCTGACATTTTCCGATATATTACAATCATTATCAATGGTTGTACAGATAGGTACAACTTATAATAAATCTTGATAATTATTGTAATATATCGGAACATGTCGGGAAATTAAATTTATTAATTTGTAAAACGTGCACCAGGTGTTTTTTTAAACTTTAATTGTGAATAAAGTATAGCAACTACGCATATTACATTTTTGCAATTTCAGAATGAAAGTGATATATTGCCACTTCTCAGTGCACTTTTAGTGCTAATTGTGCTCTTACCATGTATACCTGCCTCAATGAGTCAATTTTTATTTGATGTTTTTGAAATATTTAGGTAAGTATTAATACATCAATTATTATTATTGAATAATTTATTTAAAATGATTTATCTTAGTCGTTTAGCTGCATGGAATTGTAACAATCCTGGAAAGCTAGTAGAAGAACAAATGGTTCATATGCAAGTTGGTTTGTACGCCCTATTTCAAAGACTGTATGGCATGTATCCATGTAATTTTGTAACTTACCTTCGCAACCACTACAGGAATAAAGATGTTTCGCCGATATTTACTCACACTATAAAAGTTTGTTTTTTAATTTTTTTATTCACATAAAATGAATTAATATTTTATGATAATTTTAGCCAATGTTACAAACAGTACAAATGCATCCATTACTTGTAACGAATTCTAAAGATTTTGAAACTACAACAGAAAGGTTTAGCTCTGTAATATAAATAAGTAAAGTGTTAGTACAGTTTATTTATTTTGTTAGGTGGAAAAAGATGGAGGCTCATGATGTTGTTATGGAATGTGAAAGGTTTTCAATGGGGTTTAAGGATAGATTTTCACATGATACATGTATGCCATCTGCTTTTAGATCAAGATCTGGAACTACAAATTCTACTACTTTTGGTATTTTTCTTAATGTTTCATTAGTTTTTGTGTAAATTAATTGTGTGATTATTTCAGAGTCTCCATATCAGTTTTTAAAGATTCCAGCCACTCCAAATTTAATATATGATTGTGATTTTTTTAGTCCATCACAAATGGTTTTACATAGTCAAACACCACCAGTTAATGAGACTAGTGTTGCAACAGCTATTCCGTTATCCAGTATGCAGGTTAGAATGATTTTTTATTATAAATTTTAACAAAATGTGAAATGTAACATAGTAAGTAGCACAGATTGTCATGCTTTTCAAAACGTTTATTATTTATAAGTTGTGCAATCTATTCATAAGTTGATCTGCTCAATACAAAATTTAACAATTCTAATTTTCGCGTTTGCTTGAGTTACTTAGGCAAGTTCTGTGAATGAAACAACAGAATACGTAAAAGTGAAAGGTATGATTAATTATATTTTATTTATAGACAAAAAGGTTTTATTTTGGATATATACTATACAGGTTTATTTTAAAATAGTCTAAATTCTACAGATTTCTTTGTAAAATTGTTAATGATTAAAGTTTTTGTAAACATTTTTGTTATACAATATGCTGCAATATTATAAATATCTAAATAACTAAAATTGACAAAGTTGTGCTATGTAGCTGTTAACTATTTATTTTGTCATATTTTGAAATAACCTTGCATATTAACATATTTAATAAATTAATGGTTTTAATCATGCCTGTCCAGCCTCTTTTTATTTAAATTAGAATGCAACATGTTTCAAAGTTTGTGCTTGTATTTCTCACTTTAACTTGTTGTTGTTGTTAATTAACATGCAAGCAACACTATAGTATATTCATATCCACCGTGAAATCGAAGTAAACAAATACACACATTGTTCGCGCACAGCTCGAATGCTGCTACATGGACAGGGTTGCATTTAGATCCGATCAAACGCGGTCACCATTAATAAATAAAAGAAACACAATACTATAACGATATGTTTATTGCGTAATAATAGAAATATCATATACAATTTCTGCTTTATAAATATTTAAAATAACTTTTTTAACGTCTACACTTAAATTATTTTGCGTTTTTTATACGGTGAACTCATCTGATTTAAATATTCATTTCTCGATTTTGTTTCCCGACATACTGCTTATACCGCACTATGTATGAAATCTCATTTTAATGAGGTCTGGATTGATCAACTGAGCCCCTGGTAACGACCAATTGCATGCAGGCATGCTTATGTTCACGGACCGATCGCGCGGTTTTGTTTGTTTACATCGATTTCACGGTGGATATGAATATACTATCATTTAAATACTATGTACAGGGTGTTTAAATTTCAACTTTACTATAGTTTATCTTGGAAACTAAAAATTTTAAAACAATTCTGATTAAGCAGTTCTCTAACTCGAATTTCTGTTGTCTGTTTATTGGTAGTTATGGGATTTTTTATCATTTTTTATTTGAATGGAGAACGTGATTTTTTTTAATTAGTTTATTTCTATTATGGTTCCTATTTATATAATTTTTTAAGTTCACTTTTTACGCAGAATCCTGTCCCATATTCGGTATTTTTTTCAACCGCTTTACACTGCCAAGAAACTGCAATTTCAATCAGCACCACCGAAACCAACAATAGAACTGCAATTTCAGTCGGCACCGACCGATGAAAGTTTGTTTCTGTCGTTGCCGCAAATTGGTAATCCCTCCTTCTGCTTCAAAATCGAATCTCCTCGAAATATTCTAATTAGGTTTTGCTATTCGTAAATTTATTACTGCGAGTAAGAGAAAAGTTTAAGATATAGAAATTCGACTTAATGAGATAAAAATTTAAGTTAAATTTGTTTAAACTCATTGTTCCCAAAAATATTCGATTTATGGAATAATTCGAATTTAAAAAGCTTGACTGTATATAGTTTCTTGGGTTTGCAAATATTAATAACGGAAAATTTATATATATATATATTTTTTTTTTAATTAACTTAAACCAAGTCGGACGAATATTTCTTTTGAATTGTAAAATAAAGAAAACTTTTTTTAAATAAATATTTCCGGAATTCAAATATTTCAGTTTTATTTTATAAATAAACAGATATTTGCTGAAGTCAAATTGAGTGGTTATGTGCCTTTCTTGTAAACGAATAAAACAAGCTAGACTAACTGATAGAATAACCAATAGAATTTACAGGCAACCAGTATCACAACGCCTATTCTGGCCATAGAATCAAAATGATTAAGTAAAAAGTTTATAATCAATTATCCAAATCCACACACTTCACAAGCGGCAACAATCAAATGCATACAGTTGTTTCACTCTTAATAAGAGATCATCAGTGCACCTTAGTGATTTCTGCATCGCATTGAAACAAAATGAACGTAATAATTGATAGGTATTTACGGTTTTGATTTTTATACAAGAAACAATAATACCAGTATAAATAAATAAAATGAATTTGTTACTTAAACAAAATTTGAAAAACAACATATTGTGTCCATAAGGACCAATGCAGAAGTTAAAAAACATTATCAATTGCCTATAGATGGCATTTTCACGCAACGATAGAAATGGACGTATAACACGGAAGAAGTCTGGAGTGTGATCAGATACAAATCCAGCACTAGTTTTGACTCTGAGGACACTCTGGACTTCTCTCGTGTTAAGTGTTCTTTTCTATCGTTACGTGAAAACGCGTTTCATAGACAACGCTAAGTTCTGCTATATTTATTATTATATTTTAACAAAATTGCTTCTTTAGAAAGCTGTAATTATACTCGAAAACAGAATTGAATTATCTTTATCAGTTTTTTAGAAAAGTTGGATGCAAAATTTAAGCAACAATTTTCCCCCCTTAAGCAATCGTTTTTAATTATACCGATACGTTTTCACAAATTTTATTCAACATTTAAAATAAAATTATTCTGGGTGTTAATAGGTTATCATATGATAAGCCAAAATAATTAAAAACAAATGCTCAAAAATACTGCATTCTTTTCTTAGATGCACATTAAAAAGCAGAATGTGGTGTACGTACATACGCCTATAAAATAAATTATAAAAATATATTCTTATAAAAACACTAATAATCAAAACATTTTCTTTATAGGGACCTATAAATAAATATTGTTTTTGATATCTATAAATATTGTTAATACGGCCGTAATTTTGACTATTTCCCTCATAAAATTTCAGCTAATCACATTAATCAATATTATGAAAATTACTGCAACGAACGAATATTAGCGAATATTTGATGCACCATGAAACCGGTGTATTTGCACATGCGAATTAAGTGAATATTATATATATATTTCTTTGACATTTTTAAAAATCAGTCCTTTTTGTTTTGGTCGAAGAAATTGATATATTAGCGGTCATTTCAATTTAATTTCTGTTTTACGTTTAAAATGTCATAGTTACGATACTTTTACAACCTCCATTTTAATACTTTGTTTTTTATCATTTTTTAAATTTTTTTCGGGAAGCAGTCCTCAATATATCCCTTTTACAAACCATCCTTAAACATTTTTACTCATAAAAATATTCACGTATTTAGCCATGCGCTCCAAATGTAACTACTGAGTATTGGGTTTAAATTTGATTTTTTACAACCGTCAAAAAAAGATAACATGTCTCATCACCATCAATATGCAAAGTGCAACATTTTTTTACGGTAAATTTTTTTTTTAATACTTATTAAAAATTATTTTTAATTTCAAATTACACAAGAAACAATTTATGGCTGAAAATTCACTAAAAAAGGTTTACGACATATACTCAGACCAAAATTGGTTTCCTAAAACTTGTTAAATATTAGAATTTATAATTGATCGAATCAACTAAAATAGAGTTTTATATAGAAGAAAAAAACAATAGAATTGACAATTTGGCAAAAACTTACTAGAAATTGCAGTTTGTCGTAAAACTCACTAAAAATTATGTTTTATGTACAAAAATTAAGATTTAACACATAGAGTTCACTACTTCTTTATATCGTATCAAGAAAAATTGAATGATGCTAAAAAAAATCACTAAAAGTTGCGTTTTAGAAGAGAAAGATTACTAAAATTATGATTTATTACAGAATACAAATTTAGTTTCTAAAAAAATATTACAAGTAATGTCAGAAATACTCCCTAAAAGTTGCGATTTGATATAATATTAAATAAATTTGTAAGAAACATTATTAAATATTGGGAATGATATCAGAATATTTACTAAAAGTTACGATTTTTTGGCACGAATTGATTTTACAGAAAACTTAGTAATTGTGATTTATTAAATAACTTTTTAAAAGTGGGTTATTTGCACATAAAATTTCTAAACTAAATGATGAAAAACTATAATTTATATGAACTGCTTACAAAAATTATAATTTGTAGATAAAAAATTGTGGTTGAAAAGGTGCCTGTGTGAGCCTACATGGGACAAACCAACCTCAGTATAATATGTGTGTATTAGATCAACAAATAACAGAGTAGTAGCATAATCACAAAGTAATATTGATTGCTATTGCACAGGCGTTTCTGTAGTCACCTGTGGTCGGATTTTTGTTACGCGTGAGGCTACTACGACTTGCCTGCATTTCCTTATTAAATACATAAAACTATTGCCCATAAGTCGACTGCTGTGGTGCATTCAAATTATTTCTTAAACTACCAATAAATTTAATGTGATTAATAAAATAATATTTATTTATGCTACATTGTAGCAATTATTTATTTTCAAGAATTAGCACAAAACTTTAAATAAACTTCTATTAATTTTAAAGTAACATATCATTGATTGCTTGCTTGCCTGCTTTAAAACATACATTATTTTGAATTAGATTTACATACATTAAAAATTAAATCATTCTGCATCATAAATTACAGAAATGGAATAAATTAATTGGAGATAGCATTGTTATTAATTTGATAAATAAATTCATTGATTTATTTAATTTACATGAATTCACACTTACGATCATATTAATTCATTTGGCACGGCTTGTGTAGGGTGCTGGGCAAAGCTTGATATCGAGTGTTGCTCATCAATCGCAAGAAGGAACATCACCACCAGAAGCAGCTATAGAGGCTACACCTGAAACCACGCCCATCAAGGTACCCGATAAATCATTTTACATTTAAATTAACAATTGCTTCAGAAAGTTTATTAGTTATTTAACGTTTTCCTTGTCATCACTAACAATATTATTCCAAATAAAATGTGTATATTTATGTGTTTGTGATTATCTCATGGGCTTTGCAGGATACGAGAATGTTGTCTAATAGGCAGCATCCTCCGAACACGACCGTAATGCGAGCGTTGAATAACTTCAATACTCGTAGCTGGTCTGTTGGTTCAGCTAATACAACACCTACACACTCGCAACCATCTTCACCCATGCGTAAAGATTTCCCTTCAGAAAATCTCCACATGTCTGCTTTTGGGTTACCTAAACGAGATTCAAAAGCTCATCAAAAGCTGCAAAAATTAATACAAGACAGATCGCAAGTAAGCGGTGTTTCAATTAACAAATCATTACATTTCATTTTAAGCTAAACTTTTTTATTATAATTAGGTAAGCGAAGGATTGAATGATACAAATCTAAAATCAAAACCACTGATGGCTCCAACTAGTCCATTAAGAATTATTGCACCAACTTCTTCAACTGATAACAGTATACCAAACAGCCCCCTGTCTTCCCAAAGAGTTGACACACCAGTTAGTGAAGAAGAGGAAGATGAAGAAGTGTTGGCTATTGTTAGGCAGGGCGAGTTGAGTAAACATCCTGAATTACGTCAATGTGATAGTGTACTACACGATGTTGATGGTTGTCGACCAAGTGAGGAAGAAATTGAAGACTGTGAGCATGGGTCACCTTGCACATCCGGTGGCTTGCATATGCCTAATTCAAAACAAATGACTGTTTTTCGTAACAATATGAAGAGACTCCGTTATCACAGCCAGTGTGCACCTGATGGAGAACAAGTGGATATATCAACCACGGGCAGTAGTCCAGGAAATTGTAAGTTATTTTTATAAGTTATTAAGTTATTATTGCTGTCGTCGATATTTGAAAGATTTAATTCCAGCTCGATCTTGAAACAGTCTGGCCATATCTCATTTTCTTAAACAAATGATTTTATTAGAAATTAAAATTTTATGTCATTTTGAATCAAATGGATTTCAAAATATTTATATACTAATATAATAACATGTTTGATAGTTTTTTAACGTTTTATTTTTGTTTGTAATAGAAGAAAATGGATTACCTCTGGTGTTAAATTTTGAACTGCTGAAATGGGGAAAACAAAACCGACAATTCAACCAGATCATTTCTCACTGTTAACACAGATCTTGTGGGATTGTTTTTCCCATTTTAACTTTTCAAGAGCGCCATCTATTGTATTTTGATTTGGTCATGTTACTAACTAGCATGAGAAATTCTCCTTCACGTGTATGTGTTTGTTTAAAGTAGCTGGTTCTCAGTAGCACAGGATCATGTGATTTTATTACTCTAAGCTTTTGGCGACATGTAGATAACATCAGCTTGGCTCGACACTATTAGTTTTAGTTTTTGTGGAATTGATTCCGGATTTTATTTATTGTGTGATATAACTGGTTCCGGCCAAAATGTGGATATGGCAGCATTACTAATTATTATAATTTATATCATGGCGGTAATAAACTAATGAATTGTTATTTCATTAAGTCAAAGTATTACAAAGTTATAATATTTGCACATTATGAAAAATGAGACAGATGAAGCTACAGTGAACAGCTACTCTTGAAAATGAGAAAAGTTAAAATTAAGTATAATTTAATATGTATTGAATGTTCTTTTATTTTAAATTCAATAATATATGTAGAATGTTGGTTTGTATTGGTTTAGGATAGTATAAAAGTATAGGTGGATTTGATCAGTCTGTTCGACACACATCGCTTGTCCCCATTTTACATAATTTTTGTATTTCATGGGTTTTGACACTGACTTGTCACTAGTAGGTATTGTTTTCCGCAATTGACCATCTCAAAAGTGCCATCTATTTTATTTTCTCCTAAAGGGAGAAAAGTAATAAATTCCTATTTGATATGTCTTGGAATTTTTTAATGAAACAAAAACCAAAATATCCAGATTTTAGAGATATACAAATTAGTTTATATGATATTTTGTAATAAATTTTATAGTTTCGATATTTCTTATGCATTTTTTTAAGTTTATATATCGATCTAAAACTAATTTAATTCAATTTGTAGGCTTAAATTACTATAGAATTGACCAACTACCTTTCTTCATTTGTTATTCTGTTCAAATTGGGGCCGTTTGTGGCGATTTTTGAAGGGAAATTGACACACACACACACCCACACACACACACACACACACACACACACACCACATCAATACAGACATTTTTCTAAAAATCACTTTTTTAGACTCGGGGACCTCTAAAACGTATATTTCCGTTGAAATTTCAATTTCGAATTTTGGGTATGAATGAAAGTAAAAACCTTGTAGTAATTAATAATGTAAATTCTGTTACCAAAATGTATGTGACCACCCACTCAGTGGGTGATTATATCCAATTTTTGATTTACGCAATAGTTGGGTGGGCGGCCGGGTCATATAAACTATAGCCATTGGTAATGTCAAATGTCAATACATTTGCAATTTTTATCAATCGCTTTTTATTTGATTTTATTGATTTTCTTTTTATTAATTTTTTATTTTGACCAACTTTCAAATTCATTTTATTTTGCCCTAATTGATTTTTTATGGATTTTCAAAACATTTACTTGATTTTCTTTCATTGGTCGATTTCTTTAATTTCACAGAACTTTTTATGGTTTGATTTCAACAAAATTTGAATCGATCCACATTCATTTTCGTTTGACAATTTTTTATCATTATTTGCCAAGTGATTTGATTTTTTGTTGAAGTTTGGTAAAAAAAATTGGTAATGGAATTTTATTGAAAAGGCAAATTTAATTTAAAAAAAAATTGGATGATATCCAATTCTATTGAAATAAAACCGTTTGATAATGTTAAATCGATTTGTTCTTGAACGTGTTGCGGAGATCATTTGCCAAGCATCATTGACCTATCCCGCACAGCAAAGTTGAAAAGGATTTTGAAAAAGGCGCATTGTGAATGTTACTTAATGAACGGATATTTTCGAAACGAGTTGATTGGTCCTTTGACCTTAACATTTCGATATATTATGTGTGTTATGGGATTGAATAAAAATATGTAGGTTTAGTTCAAGTCGAGTGAAATATTTGAGAGTTGAATTAGAAAGCCGGTTTAGGCGCACAAAAGCAGACATATGGAGCATTAAATTGTTTGAAGTAGAACATAAAGTAGTATGTATTGAGCAATATCGGGTCTGATGAACGCGTATATACCGGGTGGCGGGGGGAAGAACGCGAAGACGAATCGCGCGGTAGCTCCTGATGGAACCTCGTCGAGTAGGAAATTGGCAAAAGGAGCATCATCCATCCCATCGGTAAAGGAAGAAACACTAAGTTGTGCGTTTTGTTTTGCTTGGCCTCTGGCCGCCGAGTCAGCGACCTCTGTGAGAACGCGACTCGTATCAGTTTTGTAGCCTAGTGTGCGACGAGGATGCGAAACGCGATTCCTCAACCTGCCGGAGCGGGACGGCGCGACCGGTTGGGTTTTACCCAACTGGCCACCGACCTATTATAACTTAAACAAAATTTTTATCGAATGGTAAATTATTACATCATACTTATAATGCTTTTCTTTTTAGGGGACTAATAAAAGCATTTATTTAGAAACCTAGAGCAGTGAGTGCTGCGTAATTTTGACTATAAGACTGCATCAAGATTCAATTTACTATAAACATGTATTATTACGTTCAGTTGTAGTTTAAAGCATTTGTGTGTTTGCCGATTTATAAAAAAATGATTAAAACAGAAATATGTAAAATTAAACAAATGATGCGGGTATTAGCTAGAAATCCAAGCCCATGAATTGAATTTAAAAAAAAAATATAAAGTTGAATGCTATTGCGCATTTTAACAGTCATTCAAATACTCCGAAAACATTCTTAAAATTACTTATTTTTATATAAATATTTTTCATGAAGTTATAAAAAGTTACTTGTTTCTTGAAAAGGATGTATGATTCTAATATACAGACGAAGGAATTTGCTTGAATATATTGAGCACAAGTATTTTAAGTTTTTTCTAAGTGGTTATTAAATTTTCACAAATTAATATCTTATTTTGTTTCAATACAGCTGTGCCATCAAACAATTTAACAGTACGAAGAGCTAATTCTTGTCCTGAAATGAAGAAAGGTACTGTGGTGAGTGCCAAAGACAACTTTAATAAAACACTAGAAGAGAATGAAGAGGAAGCAAATCAGGAGGAGAAACATATGAATGGATTTGAACTAAAGGACGTGCAAAAAGAAAGATATAAAAAGCTTGCTACATCGGAGACTCAAACTGAAAACTTTTGGCCAATGCCGTATGAGCATTTATTCCTTAGTATATTTCCATCATTAGAAAATACTGATGTTAAACCAAGTCCCTCACCCAGTCCTGCTCCTTACAACTTACAACACGAAAAATATACACCAACATCATTTAATGATATTCTCGATAGGTAAGTAAAATATTTGATAAGTACATTTATTTTTACATAATTCATAGCTACCCACGCCATTGCCTTTTGAGGTAGGCAGTAACATAGAGTACAATAGTAAAAATTTTGATTTCTAAAAGTTTCTTTGTACTATTTCTCTCCACACCTTTCTATCCTTACATGCTTCTTTTGGTTCTGAATTCATACATCTAGTTATGCATATACCGATAATATCCAACCAATTTTTACATGGTCTACCCCTGTCTTTCACTTTCAATCCAGATACTTTTCTATTATAAATTTGCTTTGTCACTCGATCCACACTCATTCTCTCAACATGACCAAATCAACGTAATGTGTTTTGTTTATACTGGTCTATCGGTGTTACTTTCAAACAACATTAATTTATTAGCCACTTATTTATTTTTATTTACTTTAAAATTTTAGATATATAGATGTGGCTTGTCAAAGCAACGAAAAGGAAACTATGAAAGTTTTAAAAGACCAAGTGCAATTGTTGCATCAACAATTACTATTTGAGAAACACAGAAGGGAAACTCATGCTATTAGAAACAGAACATTATTCACAGATGTAACAAAAAATAAGGTTTTAGAGGAACATAATTCTGCTCTGGTATTTATTTATATTTGTTTATAACTTAATATTGTAAACTTAACTAACCATTGTGCTTAGACGGATCAAGTTAAACTACAGGAGACAGATATCGATACACTTAAAAGGCAAATTGATATGTACAGAAAAGATAAACATTGTAGAGAAATGGCAGCACTTGATACAGTCAACTATTGGGAAACAAAGTATAAAGAATTAGAAAAAGAATGTATATTAGTAAAGGAGAAGAATAAAGACTTACAAAATGCTTTAGAATTAGAAAAAACCAAAGTTCAAGAAATAGATAGCAAGTGGCAAAATGTCGAATCCACTCTATTAGATGCAAACGCTGAAGTTAGAGTAAGTTTAAATATGACTTGTTATTTTCTATTCTAATAATTTTTAAAACAAGGGCTTGTACTGCTCACCTAAACGGACCGGTTCAAAGTTCGATTTGTTTTTATCGGTTAGGTTCAAACATCAGATATTATAATGGTTCCTTAATCAGATCAAGTTAATCGGTCCGGTTTTTTAAAGTAAGGCACATTTATGCAGACTGAATTTAAAAATCGGTTACAGAAACAAGGTGACGGTTAAACTATTTTGCGTCAAAATATTAAATTTATTTACGAAATTACAATTTTGATTAACCTTCTGTTATAAATTACATTTTTTTGTAGAAATTACGCATTTTAGTAAATTATCTGTTTTAAGTTGTATTTTTAGAAAAAAAAATCTGAAAATGCACAATTTTTAGTAAATTTTGTATTAAACATCGAAATTTCTGTGATTAATCCAAATTTTTAATAAGTATTTATCAGTATTTATTTATTAGTTTCCAAGGAAAACGTTTTGAGATGTTCAAATGTGGAAAACAAATCCATGTGATCAATGGTAGCCAGTGACAAGTAATCTGTTAGTTTAATCTGTCGAATTGTGGGTATAATAAATTATATTGCTCACAGAGATAGGCTTATGAAAAACGGTTTTAAGGCTGGGCGTTTCCAGTAAATTTTCTCAATGCAGATTTCAATTTTCATAATTTTTGTATACAAAATTGCAGCGTTTGAATAGTAAAACAGTGTTTTTTTCACTTTCTAAAAACCTAAAAATAAGTGTCACAATACATTTATTTTTAGATTTTCACGATTATTGAACTTAATCTTAATGCTTGCTGATGATCTATCCCCGCGGCGCAATGGCCCTCGTACGCCGTTGACGGCCAATGTGAAAATTCCACATGGCCAGAATATGACAACTACTTAAACTGCCTATATAATAATGTTAATTTTTCTAAATAGATAGCAAAAGAGCAAGTATTAGCTGGAGAGAAGGGAAGAACCGAACTTGAACATGTTAACAGGGAGCTATTACTGGCAGGTGAATTGGTATTAAAATATAGGGAACGATTATCAGATTTAACATTGATGAAACAGTACCAACAAGAATTATCAAAAATGCACGACGTCTATCAATATGAAATTAAAGGTAATTAGAAGGTGCCAAATGTTAATTAAATTTACAATGAAGATTTATACAGGTTTACAACAACAATTAGAATCAAAAGTAACATCCTTAGAAGCTTGTAGAACAAGAATCTCAGAACTGGAACACAATATTCTGCAGTATGATGAAAATAGTTCGGTACAAAAAAAAATCTTAAATGAAGTCAAAGAAGAATGTCATGAAAAACTGAAGGTTTGATATCCATATAATGAGAATAATGTTAGTGGTTGTATATTTTTTTAGGCTGTTGAAAGTAAATATCAAACTCAGCTTTCAATAAATAGATCTTTGGAAGAAAAAATGTTAGATATGTACCAAAAAATTGATTTCTATTGGCGAGCAGTTCATTCACCTGATACTAGTAGTTGCCATGAAGTTAATGCAACCATTACAGATCGTACTGGTACTGCACCAGGTTTAAGTCCACATTCATCTCCTCTGTCAGCTTCACTTGCTTCATCTGAAGGTAGCATGGCTTTTATTCATACAGATGTTAGAGAAGTGAAAAACTTGCAGGTGAATATTAACAATATTTTAAGTATGTAAGTTATTCTAAATTAGTAAATAATTTGTTGGTAGTCTGATGGATACTCGGTAATACAACAGCAGTTTCTATCTCTTTGCCATTTATCCACTACATTTTGACTGCATAATTTATGATATTTACATTCGTATTAAATTTAAAAAATTACGTACAATTTTTTTCACAGATACATCTTTTCAATGAAGAAGTTAAAAAATGAGCAGTTTTTGCAAATAACTTCATTATTTATTATTATATTTTAACAAGAATGCTTCATTGGAAAGCTGTAATTATACTTGTATAAATACGAAAAACAGAATTAACGCAAGATTTAAGCAACAATTTTCACACCTTAAACAAATAATCATTCTGAAAATAATAAGATAAAAGATAAATATTTTATAGAAGTTATCTTTGTGGAGTTTTAATATATTTAATAATACAATTATTCTTAGAATGAAAGTAACTCAATTACATCAAATTAATAGGTATTAAGAATATTGAATATAATTATATAATGTTTTGCAGGTTATAGTGGATCAAAGAGAATCGACTGTAATGCGTTCAAGTAGCACAATAGACAGTGATTTGAGCCAAGAAGCCTGTTCACCATCAAGTCAACCGCAGGCTTCCACCAGTAAAACTGACTGATTTTTCCATTTCAGCTATTTTCTAACTGCTAGCGATAAGTCTTTTTCTAAGAAAACAAAACAAAAATTGAATTGGCTTTACGATGCATCTGCAATCAGGCAATAAGAATATATTTTTATTCTTGTACTTGTAGGTTTATATATGAATGAATTATGAGAGAATTTGCCTAGTATTGCAGATGACATATTTTCAATTGAAGTGAGAAACTTGTTATATACATCAGTGATTTTGTGATGGTTTTTAAAAACAAATATGCTAAGTTATGGAATGATTATTGTTATAGGCTGATAATTATTATTATTGTTATGAAAAATTCATTTCAAAATGATTTTTATTAAATGTGTTTAACTATTTATTCTTAAATTTTCTACCCTTAAATGCAAGCAGGTAAGTATCATAATTCATGTAATTTATCATGGTTAGAGCGTATTCAATATATCCCAAATAGAGAGGAGCTTTTATTTTCTTATCAAGAAACTGTTTATTTTTATGTATCAAATGGATTAATCCCCCATGAGGAAAGACAGGACTTTTTTTAAAAAATTTATTAAAAAAACATTTTTTTTATATTTTGATGTTTTTTAATTACGAACGTTTCGGTATTAACGTAATTCCCTTCCTCAACTCATTTAAAAAATTATATTTTTATAGTTATATTATAGATTACAAGTACACTGGACTTTGACATTCACCTTTATTTTTACATCAGTTTTATAAAATATACAGGTGATGATTAATTGGTGGATAAGTTGCAGGTAACTTAGTAGATCAAGTCAAAACAAAACGAAAATTTGAATTCCAAAATACTGACAAAGGTTTCGTTTGGTATCATAAGGTGAAAAAGAATAAAAGGGAAAACATAAAGGGCGATCCATTTTAAAAAAGAGGATTCATAAATATATTTATATAAATATTTGGTTATATTTTGGTTGACCCATTTTAAATTATTGACGAGAATATCTCGAAAAACATGTTTCGTACAAAAAATGTTTCGAAGTATAATGGTTTAGAAAGAAAAAATACATGACTTGTAATTGAAAACGAATATGCCTTGGTTGTAGTGCAACAAGAAGTGTTAAATACAGAAGTTGCTTATTTTCGTCTTAACCCTTTGACACCTAATGGGTCATATATGTCACATTGTGAGCTTTTAATGCTGCGTGTCCAAAGTATCCTATATACTATTATCAACCATGAACTGTATATATTATTATGAACCATGCCTCACTCGTTGCTGCAGTGCATATCACCATTTTTTACAGACAAGAAAATAACGTATTATGGTTTTGTTTCGAAAGTTGACTGGTGCTCGGTAGTTATAAGCCTAGTGTGAAATATAATATGTCATGTCCCAAGTCAAATATATTGCTACAACTCCAAAACTTGTTTTAAGTATGTATAAAATCACAATATAGGAGAAAAGCAAAATCCAAGTGCAGCCAGTGTCGAGTAATGTTCAAATTGTGGATATAATAAGTAGATGATTATATGCACTATCAAAATAGAAACAACTTAGTTTGAGATCAAGTTTTATTATTCAATTAACCCATTAGATAATTACAATATCATTTAAAAGCATTTATAATTTTTATGTCAATAAATTATTATATATTTTTCAAAATATTCAATTGTAACTTTTTAACTTTCGTTATTTAATAATAATTTGTATGCTGAAAATGGGCTTTCTATGTCTAACGACCGTCATAGGGCAAAATTTAAAAGTGTGTGCCGTCAAAATCCGTTCATTTAATTTGCGATGAGGCAATAAACTCATTACCAGGATTTTTTAAGAACAGTGCAAAATTTATACAGATTTTTTTCGATATTGAGTCAGGAAGTTTGTATTTAGCTTATTTATTTAATCTATTATTGAAATTGTTTTATATAAAGGAAGATTTCTTGTTTCTAACTTTTCAATAGCGTTCTTTCACTTAAATCTTTATATCTCAAAAATCACACAAGTTGAATATTTTTTGAATGAATGTGTATTCTAAATAAACTTTTTATTTTTTTTTTTTCTCAATATTACAAAGAACACGATAATTCAAATGTTATTTTGTGTGCTTAATTTATTTTTTCATCAAAAACACACAAATCGCATAATAAATATTAAAACAATCATCATTTTATGACGAATTATGCACCATAAACAACAAATATGTATTAACGTTTCATAATGTGAGTTATATCAAGTGCATATGCAAATGCATAAAATCCGATGTCTAATAAGTTATATTGCTGACAGAGTATATAATAAGTATTGTTTATGTTTAAAAGCCACCATGAAAGTTCACAATGACATTGACCATGTGGGTTTTGTTTTCTCGATTGGAATAGTTCAAAACAGAACACCAAAAAATTTTAAAAGTTATTCATTGAAAATGTTAAGATAAAAAATACTCACCACTGAGAAGGAGTGGACTTTGAAATTTTATATTAGAAATAAAACTAACTGGCATTTCTGTGCAACACGAAGTTTGTAAAATAAGTACCAGAGCATGTGCATTCAATCGTTGTCACAGTGAAAGTAAAATGTCAAACATCTGAGTAGTATACAAACATGTTTTTGTTTGCGCAATTATTCTGAGCATATTTCGCTGCTGTACTATCTAAGAAATTAGAACAGGATCTATTTTCTAGCATGAGAATTTATTAATCTGCACACGTAATTATTATACTAAAATTGGAGCTAATGTCAGTCTTGTCAGATAGTCTTAAAATATTTGTAATAACACTAAAATAATCCACACGTCCCTCTATAGCCAACCTATGTAAAAAAATGGCATAAGATACAGTAGTAGATATGTGAAGTCATCACAAATGGCACGTGTTGTTTAGAACCTTCTTAATACAATAGTGGCACGTGTTGTTTAGAACCTTCTTAATACAATAGTGGCACGTGACTCAAAGCACCATTATACTGTAAATTGGAAAAAAGCTTATAAACTGTACTGACTGAAAATTGGAAGATGCAATTTTTCAAAAAATGATAAGAATAACTTTGTTACAGTTAGGTTGCTATCCACTTACAAACCAACATCTAAAATGCATTTTAAATTTTTTTGTTACTATAAAAGAACCATTTAAAAACAAGTTTTAAACATTTTGTGTTTATTAAAGACCTTACAAATCAAATTACATTACTTAGCGTGTGCTTGGGCTTTACGCATTTGAGTCAAAATGTTGGAAAGTTCTTCACGCTTCCTCTTGGCACGGATGTGTGTTCCCAAACGACGCTTCAAGAATTTCAAGGCCCTCTTATCCTTGGATACTTTCAACAATTCCATAGCTCTCTTTTCATAAGGTGCATGTCCACATACTTCACGTACCAAGTCACGAACAAATTTGGTGTGCTTGGTTTGTCTTCCTTTCAATCT
The DNA here is from genome assembly GCA_030264575.1 of Tachinus sp. AB-2021. Lineage (NCBI taxonomy): Eukaryota > Metazoa > Arthropoda > Insecta > Coleoptera > Staphylinidae > Tachinus > Tachinus sp. AB-2021. The sequence continues at coordinate 38,912 of JARJEC010123985.1, forward strand.
GGACGGTCTGATGTTATCAGCTCTAGTCTTGCCAGATGGGATCTTTGTTGTTTTGTGGCCTTTGTTGAGACCAACCGCTATCTCATACCTGGGCGCCATACTATAAAAATGAAAATTTGATACATAATAATAAATTAGTAATAATTGCGCATTTATCTAATATTTAAAGATGCTTATTATATTTATACTATTTATTAGTGACCGACCAAAACTTTCGGTTTAGGCCAAATATAGGTCAAACTTCCGCTCGGCCACTACTATTAGTTATTAAAATCATTTTTGAATTGACTATTTGAAGCCATTATTTTTAAAATATGACAAACAATCAAAAAGTTTTTATTGTTTTTAAAAATATTGTTTAAAAAAAAATTGCAATCTTATTTTGTTATTATCCGATTTTAGTTTTTGCTTTATTATTAGTACAAAAATTATTATTTACAAAAAACGACAAATTCTCCAACACCAAGAGAGAAGGAAATGTTTTGTAGAAAATGATCTTTTTAAAATTCATGTGGTATTTTTCTATTATAAACTAAGTGGCTACAATAAATATAAAAATTACTGTAAAAATATTATGTAAATAACTCTGAAGATGCAGTTTGTAACAAAAAAGTTACTTAATGGTTATTACATCCAATGGTTACGATTTTCTTGATTTGATACTCATAATAATCGCACTCGGTTATGATCAGCTGCAAACAAAGCTATAATTGCAGATATCCTCTATAAAATGTTTATTGCCTAAAGTAACAATTTAACAAATTAATATCATTAATTTACTAAATATGAACCACAAAGACACATTCTCATCAATCTTTATCCCAGTAGAAAATGCTTTTGTCTTACAATAATAAAAATAATATCTAACCTTTGAATCAACAATTCAGATTGTTTTAATTACTTGTAATTGCATTTAACAGGTTAATTAATTTTTAAGACATGACCAATGCATGTTTTCAAACATGATATTACTGCAAGGTGAAAACTCTTAAGAACATATCAGAATTCACAGACGTGTGCAATATATTAATAAATAAAATTAATTTAAATAATATAGTAATTGATTTACTTACTTTTAAAATATTTATTAAAATACAGAACACCGCGTGTTGTCTCTTCAATCTGTCACGAACTAAAAGAAAGATGGAGTATGTTATTTCCGCCGCTTTGGTTGATTCAACCGGTAACTTTTCCATTGCCAACATGAATTTGTAAAATATTTGATTTTACTTTATCACATAATAACAACAATAATATATGTTTAATAATTATCATAGAATTAATCAATTAATATAAAAGAGTTTTTAACATGTATTGTTTTATTATATTAGTACATTAGTAATTACATCAATTCATTTAGTAACTTTTGTTTTTTTCTGAAAATTTGCAGCACTTTCTGCGCCTAACTTTTAAATTTGTTGTTTTTATGCTGTGCTTGTTCATTCTGTTTATAAGGTTCAATCATTCAATATTGTTCTTTCTTTTTTTTCGATAATTTATCTCAATGTTTTTGTACTTTGAGTGCAAATAAAACAATTACTCTCCTAGACATAACATTTACTAAGCGAATAATAAAGCAAAACCAATTAGAGAGTGTGGTGTTTTAAAATGAGGGGATTAATTATATTTTTCATTTGTTTATCAGTGAATAGTGCCTTTGGATGGCGATTTTTTCACAGAGGACGAACAGTTGGAGGAAATTTAGGGTCACCGTTTGGTCACGAAAAAAGTAACAAAGTCGAAGAAAATTGGTTTGACCAGACTTTAGATCATTTTTCTCCGGGTGATACTACAACATGGAAGCAGGTTATTTTATGTTATATTTAAATAATTTGAGTTTTCTGTTATTACTATTGAAAAGATATTTTTGTTGATATCAATTATTGTAGGTTATTTTAAGGTTGAGGTTAAGGTCAATTAAATACATATACAGGGTGGTTCCAAATATTTAGAAATCCCAAATTAATTAAATAAATCAATTTTAATATACGCATAAACAAAACTGGTAGAACTTGGATAAAATAATGTGTATATGATTATTTTTTTATATAATAATTTTAATTTATTTGATTCTTGAATAAAAAATATTATATTTTGATATTATTAGTTCTTATTTCTTGTTATTATTCTAATATGAAATTCATTTTTTTTTTAAATTATACTTTATTTTGAAATTTTGAAAATTATCTAGAATCTTTTTTATGAGTTTATATATGTACTTTGTACGTGAATTCTCCAGCATACAATCATTTAAACATTTCCTACTGTTTCTATAATGATTCTCTAGTATACTTTTTATAGCATACTCATACTTATCTATCTATCAATCTAAGCTCATACTTGTGATTCTAAAATCAGAATAATGAGCACTATTCAAATAAAATATACCTAATAACGTTGGTCGTCATTTAAAATTTAAAAAATGGCCATTGTTATTCAAAAATAATAAATGTAGAAACAAATGCTTGACAGGAGATGATAGAAAATTAAATTTCCTCTAATTTCAAGTATCATATAAAAATATTGCTTGTAAAATAATCGAGTTATAGCTTTGGCTGGAGTATCGACCTTGTATATAATGTAAATTTGAAATTATTAAAAGAACGAATTTTACAGAGATACTATGTGAACAATGAATTTTATAATGGCAGTCAAACGGGTCCAGTTTTTTTAATGATTGGTGGAGAAGGAGAAGCAACGATCAAATGGATGACAAAAGGAGCATGGATTGATTATGCTACGAAATTTAATGCTCTATGTTTTCAGGTAGAACATAGGTATTATGGAAAAAGTCATCCAACAGAGTAAGTTCTTTTATGCAATACATATTGTTACTAAGACAATGATATTTGATGTCACTGGCTTCAATTTTTTTGTACTGGTAAACTTAGTTCTGTAGTTTTTAACTATTTTATCAGATTCATTGTTGCTATGGTGATAAAAATTGATGATTGATTTGTTTTTGTGTATGAATTGTCAAGTTACTTCAAAATATCAAAAGAAATGTATAAGGTTTTGTTTCAAATTTGCAAGATGGCATAGTTTCCGGAATAACCGAAAGTGCGAGGGTTTTTAAATTTGCGCCAAATAAAATTTAGGAATTTTATAGTGTTTATGTTTTTCCAGGTATGTGAAATTCAATGCTGCACATTAAAAATAACTAGATTATTGTTTTTATTCCATAGACATTCATTATGTTTTAACAGATGAATTTATGAGATGAATGTTTATAGGTTATAATTATTTAATATTCATTAAACATTTTCTTTTTGAATAAGTAAACAACAATTTTAATAGCAGAAGCCTAAGATGCATTTATATTAATGGCGTTTGGTTTTGGTTTGCACAATATGTCAAACATCATTCATCAATCAAAAACCATTTTGAACCTGTAAATTTTAAATTGTGTGAAATAAAATTATCATGTATTTCAAAAAGGAAGCATTTTAGAAAATAACTTTGTAAGAACTTTTCGTGTTAGAATCAGATAAGGAATATTCCTGTGTAATATTTCCCTAACATTAATTAACACCCTGTATACATCCCATAATATTGCTCCCTTTTATCATCTTGTTTTTCTTATTTAAAACAAGGTCATACTAGGCACATGTTTGAAATCAGAAAAATTAGCTGTATTTAAATAAAATATTAAAAATAGGTGTTGCTCTTTAAAATTAAAAAAATTACTATTGTTAAACAAAAGTTATAAAGGTTAGAAACAAATGCTTGACAAGAGATTATAGAAAATAAAATTTTCTTAAATTTCATGTATCAATTCAATCAACAAAAAAATTGTATGAAAAATGATCAACTTGTAGGATTGGATAAACTTAAATTTGGAAAAAAATACTGACTACGGCACTGGATTCTACATTAAAAGTGCTCATTAGATGTGTTAATCTTGTTTCCTTAACTTAAAAAGTTAACCAAATACCAGCTATAATAGAAAAAGGCTAATTTAGAAATGTCACGTTTTCCTTGGAAACTAAAAATTATAGAAAAATATGTTTACTACCATTAAACTTGTTTCTCATAATTAGCTTGATACATCCTTGTTACAATAAATCAAGCATTTTTAGTTGCCTATAATAACGTCCAAATTTAGCCACTCTGTACATTATGTATTTTGTAATCTGAACCGATCACGGTTCCTCTAATCTGCATCACATAGTCTGTACTATTTTAGATACAATGCAATCTGACCAATGTGTACGTAATATAAAAAGAAAAATATAATATATATAATCTTTAGTTTTATTTAACATGCCACGACAACACAAAACATGAACTCTAGTCGAAAAAGAAGAAATTATACAAAATTTTAATAGTGCTTTTACTGGTAAAGTCCTATTAGAGAATAATAATGTTTTTACATAGTACATACACAATTTTTTGTATTAATTATTTATTTATTTATTTATATAAATGTATATCTACAGTAATCCAATTAAAACATGGGTTAATCTCATTATTACTAGAACGATATCCGGATTAAGCTATATTTTAATTGATCCGGATGACTGCAGATGTGCATCTACACGATCTTGAAGTTTTGATTCAATCAGAAACACATTTTGTTAATCTATAAAATTAAAACGATTAATTGTTATACTTTGTGAGAAAGTACAAGCCTCAAAGTAATTGATTTGGAGGCCATTTTTGGACAAAGTTTGGTGAAATTTTGTGTGTTAGGCTTCATTGTCATGTTGCATGTTGTTTTCCAGTCGACTTTTTCGCAATTTTAACTGTTACAAATAATTTTAAATATGTAAATAGATAAAATTTGTTACTTAGATAATGATTAATTAAAAGTATAAAAATAATAAATTCAGCCAGCACTTATTTTCTGTTTTAACATGTAAAATATAATATAATAAGTTTTTTGCATTAACAAAATTAAAAAAAAAATGCTAAAGCTAGTAGGTAGGGTACTATTAGTTACCTTATATTATTTCAAAGCAAAGGTACATTTAATCTCCTGTGTTTAAACTCACCACACAAGCGTTCTAGTGACAACTTGCAACAAATTACAAGCTTGTGATTTTTCTTTTTAATTGCCTGCGTTTAAACACAATAGATAGACCATACCTTAACATTGTCTACTATGTACAGTAATCAACTTTTTCTATTTGTTTTTTTTATTAGATAGTTGTTAACCAGTTGTATATTTTTAGAGATTTGAGCACAAAAAATCTTCAATATCTAACAAGTCAGCAAGCTTTGGCAGATCTGGCAAACTTTATTTCTTCAATGAATGAAGCATACAATATGACATCAGATGTAAAATGGATTGCATTTGGAGGTTCATATCCGGGTTCATTAGCAGCATGGATGAGATACAAATATCCTCATTTAGTTCATGGAGCCATGTCTGCTAGCGGTCCACTATTAGCGCAAATTGACTTCCGAGGTATTTTTACAACAATAACATGTAACAATAAATTTAATTTGTAATATAAGAATGCAATTCTCACTAATGAGGCATCTTTATTGATATGTGATACAGACACATGTTTGAGGTATGCATCTTTTGTCAGTTTACCCTGCAATATGGCAAGCCAAAGCAGAGAGAATTGCAATCTTACATTAGCATTTATACGACTGTATGTATAATAATAACATGTAATTTTAAGTTGACCAATACATTTTATTTTAGATTATTTTCGTGTAGTGGATGAAGCTTTAGGAACCTACAGTGATGATTGTATATCGGCAGTTAAGCAAGGCACGACTCAAATAGGAATTTTGCTGAAACATATGGTAGGACAAAGAAATCTTAATAACAAATTTAAGTTGTGCGATCCAGTGGAGAAATCCATTAACAACAAAAACGACATATCCAATCTTTATGAAACTTTAGCAGGAAATTTTGCTGGTATAGTACAATATAATAAAGATAACAGAATTGGAGGAACAAGCAACACTACAATTGATACATTATGTGACATAATGACTAATCAAACAATTGGACCACCAGTTACACGTTTAGGTGTTGTCAATGATTTAATTTTAAATGAGAGTAATCAGACTTGTTTAGATTATAAATATGATAAAATGATTAATGGGAATAAAAATAGTAGCTGGGATAGCGAAACAGCTGAAGGAGGTAATATATTAGATTTTTAATTTAGAATATAAATAAAAAATATTATAGTAAATCTTCTATTTTCATAAATACTTTAAAGATATTGTCGTAGAAAGTGCAAAACCTCAGATTTGTTTTTTTTTTGTCGTCACAAATAGATTTTTTTATTTGTAAGAAACTTAATTACATATTTTACATTCTTTCTTTTTGTAGTTTAATAAAAGTTAGAAGGTTTATTAAAAAATAATTAGTAATGGAAATATGGAAAAATGTGCAAATTATAAATTGATCTTACGCTTGACAATGTAGCATAATTTTTAATAAAATTACTATTAGAACGTTGCCAATGTTATAATCACGTTAAATTTTGCTATGTTGTCAAGCATAATGAAACTTTGAGGACCTTATTTAGGATTTCTTAGCATTTTGGAATTTAGGATATATGTTATTTTGGTATTATCTACGAAGTTACCTTATACGCCAATTAATCCCTAGCTTGTATATTAATACTTCAATGGTCCGAAAGGATTAAAATTATACATTTGCAATCTAGTTGAAATTTGCTGGTTAGTTTAATTCTAATGGAAAGTGACAGTTTATGATTTTTTATATTTATTTTATATTTGCCCCAAAGAAGAATTTAGAGTGTTTGTTTAGCTGGTCAATTTAAATGATATTGAAATCGGTTTGTAAGAGAAATTTCCAATGACATTGATTAATTATAAATAATATAAAACTTTATATTAGTTCCTCTGACTAAACTCTATCTATAAACCAACAGTACCTTTAGTTATGATTAGTCCAATAAAGCTTTTACTAATTGCTATTTTACATTATATAAAAATGTTGAATAAAGATGTTAATCAATTTTATTTTAATTATTGCAAAAATGGATTATTAAGCAAACAGAATTTTCTTAGGTCGTCAATGGACATATCAAACATGTACAGAGTTTGGGTTTTTTCAATCGTCATCATATACACCTCAAGTATTTGGTGATGATTTCCCAGCTGATTTTTTCATTCAACAATGTGTGGATATATTTGGTCCAAAGTACAATACTAAGTTTTTGGAGAAAGCAGTTGATCGAACAAATATCTTATATGGAGGTTTAGATATAGAAGTATCAAATGTTGTGTTTGTGCATGGTTCCATTGATCCATGGCATGCATTGGGAATTATCAAAACTATAAATGAAGGAGCACCTGCAATTTATATTGAAGGTAATTAATGTTTTTTTTAGGCATATTAATTATAAATATAATTAATATGGACTACATGTATATTAATTTTTAGGTACAGCACATTGTGCTAATATGTACCCAAAGAGAGATGATGATCTACCACAGTTAAAAGCAGCAAGAGAACAAATTCAATCTTATATTGATTCTTGGATTCGTCTTTAATTATATTCCTATTAATTTATAACATTTAATTAATAATTGTTTGTTTACTGTTTACTGAATAATTAAATTGGATTATATTTTACAAAACTATTTTTAACACAAGAAAGTTGTTTTATTTTTTTTAGTGAAACTTTTATAGCATGTTGTGAGTCTGAAAAAGATAAATGGTTTGTGGAAACACTTTGAGGCGATGACACGAATACAGGCGGTGCACTTTCGGTGCATTTGGAGATGTTTTGGGGGTTTTTGTGGGCCTTAATTTTTCTTTGGTGGTTGTTTCGGGTCTTTTGTGGGTTTTGTGGATTGTGATTGTTCTTTGGTCTTTTGTGGTCTTCCGTAGTGGTCTTTCATGGTGGTCTTACATAAGCTTTTGTGGTCCTTGGTGGTCTATTGTGATATTTTGTGGTATTTTGTTTTTTTTCATTGTCTTTTGTGGTATAACGTGTTATTTTGTGGTATAATTTAGCAATTATCATTATTGCGTATTTATTACATTATGGATTTCTAATTAATATGCATATTTGTATTATATTTTTAATATATATAGATTTCAACATTTTTGTGGTGAGGTATATTATATTTTGATTGTCAATTGTCAATTATTTAAATTTATTTAATATATTATGTTCTTTTTAATATTTATAACATAATATTTATATTTTTATTATCAATTTACTTAATTTGCTGCATAATTCAATATGATTGTATTAAAATATGAATGGAATGTTTACTTTGTTGTTGGAAAAGGTCTATTATTAGAGTGAGATTGTAAATGATTGTAAAACTAACAACAGTTGTGTTAGACCCTCTTCATAGGGAGTCCTGAACGCTCAATCGTACGAGATCGTACAAAAGAAAATGTTTTGAACATTCTTGTTACCATTTGAAAGTTGAGACAAGTTTTTTCTAAGTGCGGGTGCATTTAAATATATGGTAACATTTAATAAAGCTTAGAGTAGATTGTCGGTTTTGCCAGTTGCCGTTGAAAATAAGCTTTCTATACGTGCGCTA